>AWUE01016617.1:0-13941 GCA_001974825.2 Corchorus olitorius
TATAAATATGGTTTTTTTCTCCATGCTTATATTGCAATGTATCCTTCTATATCTTTGTTTGACAAATTAATATCTTTGTTCAATAAATTAAGCGATAACAACTCTAAAAAGAGGAAATTTTATGACAACAACTACACAAATTTTTATTTTCTACAACAGCATGTTTTAAGGCACTATTATTTTACTTTGGCAGATTAGTTCTTCAATTATAAGATCTGCTCCAAATATCGAATTTGCTAACCACCTACTCACATATATGATTAGAATCGAGAAAAAAAAAACTCTATAACTAAAATGATTTGCTAACCACATATCAAGAATGATCGATGCGCCAGCGCGAGCTGATAATCACCTACGCACATATATGATAAAAACCAAGAAAAAAAACTCTAAAACTAGAATAATTTGCTAACCACAAATCAAGAATGCTCAACGCGTCAGCGTGAGCCGATCAACTTGTACAAATTATGATAATAACCACGGACGGCGACTACCGTACATAATAAAGCACAAAATACAGTTATATGGATAGTGATTTTTTATTTTTTTATTTTATTCTAATGTTACCAAGGATCTTATAATTCTCGATGTATAATATAAAATATTTGCAGAAACATATTGCAATTAAAAAAAAAAGAACGAAAAAGCAAAATAAAAATCACCCCAAACTCGGCGCAAGATGCAAAACTATTTTTTTTGGGTGAATTATCTACAAGTGTAATCATGTATTAAATTTACCCTAAAAGTGTAATGATACACAATTTTTCTTAATTTTAGTGTGAGGGTTAACATATTTCCCATTGGTGTAATGAATCTTATATACTTTACCTATATTATCCTTTACAAAAGTTTTTGAAAAAATTGAAAATTAATTATTCTTATTTCAGAAACGGAAAGCTCTCTTGGTTTCCAGTTTCCACTCATTTTTATTTCCAATTCAATTCCCACGGATCACTCCATTTACATTTTCAAGAGATATATATGAAGATTTCAATTTCGTTGCCTTTGTAAAATCATATAACATAATTTAATTTTTCTTTTTTTTTTGTTCTTGTTGCAACAACCAACAGCCTCTGTTCTCCTTTGATTAGGGTGAAGATATAACAGTTGAGAGAGTTTTTATAAAGTTAGATTTTGCAGTGTGTTTATTAGATATTATATTCGCTTTCAGGAAAACTAAAATAAAATTCATCTCAAGTTTTTTTTTTCAATCTTTTTTTAACCATCTTTTAATTATTGGCACAAAATAGGTAACCTTCCCTTCCCTTCCATAAAAATCTCCAGCAGAAACGATGAAGTTGGTTCTCTTTTTTTTTTCAGTTTTTTTTGGAAGATTAATGTAAATAAAAAAAAAAGAAGGAAAAATCTTTAAAAGGGGTAAAATAGGTAAAGTGAGTAAAATTGATTACATCAGTGGAGAAATATGTTAATCCTTACACCAGGATTAAGAATATTGTGTGTCATTACACTTTTGGGGTATATTTAATCCATGATTACACTTGTAGATAATTCACCTTTTTTTTTTCCTTTTTGGTACACAAGACATTGAAACAAAGGTTAGAACCTTAGTTTCACAGTCCTGGCTAATTTGGCTCAGTCTACTCACTTGGGGACTACGAGTATTGGTTCTCTGCTGGAACAGGATACCCCAAACTCGGCGCAGGATGCAAAACTAGTTTTTTTTTCTTTCCTTTTTGGTACATAAGACATCGAAACAAAGGTTAGAACCTTAGTTTCATAGTCCTGGCTAATTTGGCTCAGTCTACTCACTTGGGGACTACGAGTATTGGTTCTCTGTTGGAACAGGATTTTGCTGGTCCTGTTCCAGCAGAAAACCAATACTCGTAGTTCCAACTGAGTAGATTGAGCCAAATTAACCAGGAAATCCACACACTAATTACCCATCCTGAAGATATGCAAAATAGTTTATAATACAAAGTATATGAACTAAATCCAATTATTACTACTACCAAATTAAAAGTACTCTTTTTATTAATCTAAAAAAAAAGTACTCTTTCTATTTATCCAAAAAAGTGAAACATTGGGCATTATAGTGTATATATATATATTATTTCTATTGTTTATATATATATATTATTTCTATTGTTTAAGAACATATATATGTCATCGACATCTTGTTAATGTGGTTATTCTTGTTCGTATGAAGAAATTATAATGAACGACATCCATCATTGTCATTTATGGTTTCGATCAATCGTAAAATCTTACTAACTCGGATGTTATGCTACAATCACTAATACTTTTCTGGTTTAGAGCTTATAAGCTATATAGTAATTATCAACTTATTGGTGAAGATGTGTTTACTATTTTAACTTTGATTAGTTGAATTGACCATTAATAGTAATTTGATGACTAGAACTTTAATTTCTCCCAACTAAAGTATTAAAGTTTGTTCCAATTCGGCCAAAGTGATGAATCCAAAGCCGCAAGCCAAGTTAATTGAGGAGTTTTCAAATAGATAGTTTGTGAGGATGATTGGAATCCAAATCATTTGGATCTCAATTAATTATAAATCGTTGGAAATCCAGTTCTCCTATTAGGCGTCATTCTCATCATCGGAACCCCTCTCATCAGACCAATCAACGAATTGCAGGTGAGTTTGAATCTTCCACCTTCTCTGTTTATTTTACGAATTTTCCTGAGGTTTGGAAGGCTTGTCATTTTTGGGATATTTTTCAGTTATATGGTGAGATTGTAGATGTTTTCATTCCTTTCAAAAGAAATTTAAGAGGGCAGAGGTTTGGGTTTGTGAGGTTTGTGAATTGTATTAATGTGGGGAGACTTCTAGCTTCTCTCAATCAGATTTGGATAGGAACCTATAAACTTAGATTCTACAAAGTCAGATGCCAGGAAAAAATCACTACACATCCTCCAAGTAACGATTTTAATCCCAAGCCCACCGTTTGTAATGAAGATGGTCCTACTAAGGTCGAGGCAAATAGAGATGTAATCAAGGAATCCATTCCCTCTAATCCTTTGCAGCAACCTGAGAAGACTTTTGATGAGAACAATGATTCCAATGAATCTCCAAACCATTCTTCCAATTCGATTATGATTAATTTGGAAAATGGTTTCTTAGTGATCAAAATTAATGTTGAAGATTGGCTAAGATCCCAAAAAATTGAAAGCAAGATTGACCATGATTCAGTTGCTAATTCTGCAAATACTGAGGCTGTTGAACCTTCCAAAGCTTTGGCTAGGCTCCCTAATCCCATTATTCCACCAAGTTCTGATATCGTGACTTGTCATGAGCCTATGAAATTTCAGTTTCCTTTTTGTTTGAGGGTGGGACCTATTTATAACTGGACTCTTGTTAATTCTTTGTCTTCCTGTAGTAAACCCTTTAAATTTCATCAGGTGAACCCCAACCATTTAATAGTGGAGAATATTGGTTGTTCTCCTTGTAGTGATGATGAGCTATCAGATGATCCTAATGTTGTTCTTGACCAAGATCAAGATTATTATTTAGTCGATTCCAATGGCTATGGTACTCCGGGTAGTCCTTGTTTTAGTGATCATTCGCGCAGCACCGATGAAATCAATATGATCCTTGAAGAAGAAGCTAATTATAGAGAAGTCTCTGTTGAATTTGGTAATGTGGATAATGTTTTAGATTCTGGCGATTCAGGCAAGTGTTTTCACATGACTTTGCCTGAGGGTGAATGTGAGAGGTTAGATGATGTTTTTGATGATAATGAGAGCTTGAAGGTTGCTAATGGTCTTTTTTCTACTATCCGGAGCACTGAATCTGCTATTGTTGTTTCAGACTCAAAAATGACTGCTATTCAAATGACTTCTATTGATGAATCTGTTGTTGCTTTGGAGTCTATTGTTGATCATACATTGAAAAAACCAAGACGAAGGAAAAAGCGTAAAAACCATTATTGGAGTAGGAAAAAGAGTCATGCGAAAGTTAACCATGTGATGGTTGTCTATAATGGCCCTCCTGAAATTAATGAGATTGATAACCATATTTCAGATGATGATATTGCTCATCGGAATAATATATTGAGAAACGAAGCTCGTAAGGTGCTCGAGGTTGGCCAATTGTTAGGTATATCATTTGTTGATGAAGATGAGGTGATTATTAACAAATTAGTTGAATTGGAGGGTCAGGATGGATAGAAGAGATTTGCATTATTTGCTCCTTTCTATTTCTTAGTTGGTTTGGGTGTTTTTCTGTTGTCTTTTCTCTTATTGGCTTTGTTTCGTTGTCTTCTGTTTTTTATGCTTTCTAAGAGAATTATTTTAAAGTTGATGGATTGGAGAAAGCTGGAGATTCAAGATATGTAGGGGTAATTATTTATTTTTTCTGAGTAGTGTGGTTATGGTTTTATTACGTGTTTTTGTAAGGGGTTGCGAGTTGTTACTCGTTTTGTTTGTTTTTGTTGTTTTGTGGGTAGTGGTTGGTTGGTGGCTGAACGGTGTTAGACATAGTTACCTTTGGCCTGTTTGTAAGTTGAATAAGGAAGTTTTGTCAAATTATGTTATCCTAAGGCTTTGTTGGTTCTTTACCAATGAACCTTGTTATCATCAATAAAATATTTATTGCCTTTAAAAAAATTAGTAATTCCCTCATTTCCTTATTATAAGTCCATACCTCGATTCCTTTTTATTTATCATCACCATTGTAACAAGAAATCAGACAATTCTTTTTTCAATTGTAACCCTATATAAATACTTTTCAATTCCAAAATAGAGCTTTATGAGGTGGTTGGGACATTTGGGATCTTTAAAGAAGATTTGAGAGAAGATTTGGGATTATTAAAGAAGAGGATGGAGGGAAATTTTTTTTGTTGGGGAATACGGAAGGAGAAAGAGAAGAAATAAACATTAAGTTTGGGGAGAGAAAGTCTAAAAAAATAAAGAGGGTAATTTTAGTAAGATATCTAAAAATTGTATTAAATTTAGACTTTAACTGATTTTTAACTGTCTATCTTGATAGTAGATTTCAGTTTTCTTAAACTTATAATAAGGAATAGACTTATCATACTCCCTATGTTCCTTATTATATGTCCATACTCTCTGTTCTTTTTTATTTGTCATCACTATTTATCAAGAAATTGGACAATTTTTAGTTCCAATTCTAACCCTATTTAAATACTCTTGAATTCCAAAACAAAATTAAATAGGTGATTGATGCATAAAGTTGAAAGGGTATTTTGGTAAGACCCTTAGAAATGGTATAGAATTTTGAAAATTAACTAACTTTTAACGGTTTTTCTTGGTTAAAGATTTCAGTTATCATGGATTTAAATATAGGAACAGAGAGAATACTTACTTTGTATTTCTAACATTAATCTCCATTACAACTTGTTGAGAAAATTCACACGAGTCCATGTCAGACTAAAATGTCACATTTTGTTGTTATATACTCCCTTTGTACCAAAACATATGTGACATTTTTTTATCAATATTCTCCAAACTTTGACCATTAATTATAAAATATTCATATATAAAATTAAATTTCTCAAAAATACGTTCTGAAAAGTGAGAAGTTTAAAACTTAATTTGACCAAAATATATATTTTTTATATATATGAAGGAAAGAAACAAAAAAACTACATAAAAACAATTAAATATCTTAATTTTATATAATTTTCTTATAACTAGTCTTCACTCTCATGTGCATTGCACGTGACATATCATGTTTAAATTAAAAAAAAATTAAAATAATAATTAAAATTAATTATAAGTAGAGCTGTTAAAATCTGATCCAAACGATCCGAACCCGTCCTACCCAGGTCCGACAAACTTGTAACCCAAATGACCCAAAAAGTTAATCCGGGTGATCCAAGAATATGATAAACTAAAATTATGTTTTATTCAATAAAATCAACATTGTTATAATTTTAACTATTCTAAATTATCATTTATTCAATAAAATTTATATTATTGTTATACTTTTGATTAAATTTGCTAAACTTCATTATATGAACAATTATTATATGAATAAAAACTAAATCTATTATATGAACAATTTAAGATAAATTTACAATTAGTAATTTGTTTTTTACATAATGAAAAAATAATAATAATTAATTAGTAATTTCTTGACAATTTTTTCTATTAGGAAAGAACATAAATTTAGATATAATTATATAACCAATATTTATTTGAACACATACCCCACTTCATAATTAATTATGTATTTAATATTCAAAATTAATATATAAATAGGACACATGTCAACTCTTCAAACCTCGTATATGCAGTTTGCTAAACTTCACCGATAGTGGATTGTAAAATAAATCGAATAGTAAAGATATTAAATAAATTTTAACGCCAAAAAAAGATATTAAATTAATTTAAAAATTAAACATTAAAAAATTCAAGGCTAACCTAATTAATCCGAGTCCTAGACCCGAAAAACCCAAAAGCCGAATCACCTAGTTACTGAGTGACTTTAGGCCAAAACCCGAACCCACCTGACCCTAGACCCAGCAGACTCGAGACCCAAATAACCTGAACCCAGATGAGCCGAACCCCGAATGACCCAAGAAAATTACCCGACTCATTTGACCTGGACCCAGATCACCCGACCCTGAAACCTGTCCAACCCGCCAAATTGGCTCCTCTAACTTTATAAGTCAAAAGAAATAATTACATGTTACTCTTCTTTTTATTTTTAAAAACTTTAAATTCTTTTTAATTAGTTTAAAAATATCAAAACCTAAGTAACTTTGCTTAAATCAGTGTCAAACCTTTTAATTGGAACAAGGGTCTTTTTTTTGGCCAACAAACAAGTAAGGGTCTAACCTATCAAAATTATAACAAAACAAACAGTTAGAGAACAAAATGTTGACTGACATTAGAGTGTGTAATACAAACACTATAAAAGTGCGTGACCTAGTAAAAATTTGACACGTGATGATGCCCATATAAATTAAAATTAAAAAAGAACTTAAATTAAGAATTTTATTTATATAAAAAAAAGATTAAAGAAGGTTAGAAAATTCAAAAGAAAAAGACTTAGAAAAAAAAATGGATTGCTAAACACCGCCCCCTTTTTTAGGCACCGTCTACCCCCTGTGCTATTTTGTCAATTACTTTATTTTCCTTCAAACTTTTCAATTCTCTCAAATTCTCTCAATTTTCAAACTTTCAAACCTCAATAATTCAAGTAAAACAACATCAAAACTCATGGGCAAAGGTTTTTTCGGATTAAAGATATTTTTTTTTTGAAAAAAAGGCAAAAAAATTAATAAATTAAATTATTGTCATAACGTGCAAATCGTGAGACTTGAGCGCTAGACGCATTTGAAAAGGAGTCGCCACCAATCTTTTTTATCTAGGTGTGATTGGCCACCTAATTTTGATTAACCATTTTAATGTGTTCTTAATGTTGAATTAAGTTCATTAATAATGATTAACCATTAGTCTTCATCACCAAATTTTGGGTTCGGGAGTTCGATTACGTGTAGGGAAGGTATTAGCACCCCTACAACGCCTGTCAAAAAGACAGTACCATTTAACTAAACATTAACCTTTTAGCCTTAATCATCACTTTAAATCCTTTAAATTCATGATTGTCCATTTTACCTCTTCAATTAATATTGTCTTCAGTTTCCTCACATTTTGACAAAAATTTTGAGACAATTATCCTCAGGAGTATTCAAGAAATTTTAAATTTCTCAAAGAGGCTCCGTCGTCGGAATTTAAATTGTTACCCTTATTTTGATATACTTCTTAAATGTTTATATTGATTGAATTAAATGATTGATTACAAAGTTACAAGGAACTACCACTTGTACATCCCTTGGATTATTCTTATTTATAGATTGATTACAATTCAATTATTTTATTTTTGATGATTACTTTTAAATTTTTATTATTATTATTATATGATCTCCCACAAATTGGCAAGACTTGAAAAGTATTTATTTTAATAGTTGAATTTTCCATATTAACAATTTTATTTAATTTTATTTATTTTATTTCCTTTTTTAATATCTTCTAAATCTTCCACAATATGGCAAGATTTAGAAAATATTCTCTTGAAATTAATTATCAAAATTTTATCATTATTACATGAAACCTTAATTATGCAAAAACCCCAAATTCCCCACAAGATTGGCAGAACTTGATGGATTTATTTAACCTAATCTAATGCATATGATTTTGAAATAGAATTAAAAGAAAAGGTTTTAAGAAAATGATTTTGCCGTTCACAGTTTATACTCGTGCGGGCCAGGAGTATAATTTTGATATTTTGATGTTTTGATTAGAGAATGAAAAACAATTTTTGATTTTCTTTTTGAATTAAGTTTTGAGATATGAGACAATTTTGAACGAGTAAACAATTTAAAGAAAAAAACACCTTAAACAAATATAAATCACATTCTATAATGCATAAATAAAAATTAAATCCACATGAACCGAAAACTAAAAGAATTGAGTCAATTAATCAGAAAACTAGCATGCATTCATATAATAGAAATAAGTCAAGACTATAATTAAATATCAATAGAAATAGGGAGTTAAAATGAAATTTTACCCAACAAATGCAAACATCAAATTGAACTAACGTGAATCTGCCCCCACCGCTTGACTTGTTTAATTCTCTTTGCAACTTCACGGCTTGAATTAATTGGCTGCTCTCCTTGCAACTTTGCTTTGCTCCGAAAGAACAATTGGAAGCTATGAATTTTCTGCCTAGATTTGGAGAATGAATTGCGAAAAATAATTTAGGTGATGCTGCCGTCTAATATTTGTCTCACGTGTGTCCCTTTCTGTATCTGTGTGTATGTCTCTGTCTGTCTATCTGTCTCTAGGGTTAGGAAAAGAGAGCTTTTATATAGGCTTAAGTTCTTTGGTAGCAAGTAATGTGAGGAAACTACCAGGAAATTTCCCAGCACAGACTTATTTAACACGTGCTATAATTATTGACTTGACCCACTTAACTAGACCAAATAAATAATTATTAAAGCCCAAATACAACCCAATAAATTTAACCCAAACCTAACCAGGCCACATCACTGGGCTTAAACCAAAACCAAACCTAGACTTAGCCTAAATTAAATTTCGGTGTCTACAGCTGCCCCTCTTTGTGAACTTTCTGGGAATCAAGAAATACATAAAGGCGTCATATTGTATTTCTCGATAAGCAGAGAGTACACAAAGACATAGACACCGCTCCTACAACAAACAAATGTTTTGAACATCGAACTTCCATCGGGACGAACAGAAACGCCAATTAGGATTTTGAGATTTTGAATAAAAGAAAAGCAGATTCTGGATTTTGAGTTTTGAACATGACATGCAAATTTTGAGTTTTGAGTTTTGAAATAAAATGCAAAATTTGAATTTTGACTTTTGACTTTTGAGGAATGAAATGCTAAAATGCAGGTTTTGAAATTTGATTTTTGAGCCATGAAATTTGATTTTTGAATGCAATGAAATGCAAACAGTTTCCTCATTCGAGGAATATAAAAAGTCTATCCCAACCAAATGATGGAATGCAGATTTTGAATTTTGAAGAATGAAACAAGAAATTGTGGATTTTGAGCTTTGAGTTTTGATAAGATATGCAGATTTTGAACTTTGAATTTTGAAATGAAATGCAAATTTTGAACTTCTTAATTAATCACACTGGATTATTAAGAATTCAACCTTGATCATGGAAACATTTCTTGGAACGACCGCACTGGATCAATTTAGAGATCAACTCTGATCATCGTAAACTTCTTGGAATGACCACACCAGATCAACTTTAAGATCAACTAAGATTTTTGAAAACTTCTATGGAAGACCACACAGGGTCGTCTGAAGATCAACTTAGACATCTAAAAGCTTCTATGAAAGACCAAACTGGGTCATCTTAAGATCAACTTAGATCTCTGAAAACTTTTATGAAAGACCACACTGGGTCATCTTAAGATCAACTTAGACCTCTAAAAGCTTCTATGAAAGACCACACTGGGTCATCTTAAGATCAATTTTCTAGAGAGACCGCACTGGATCATTTTAAACACAAAACAGGAATTTTGAACAAGAAATGGATTTTGAACAAAATTTTGATAAGAAACCTAAACTGGGATTTTGAAGAGACACCTAAACAGATACCTTAAATAAGGATTTAATAAGAAACCTACACAGGAATTTTGAACAAGATTTTGATGGGACACCTAAAGAGGGACCTTAAATAAGGATTTAATAAGAAACCTAAACAGGAATCTTGAACCAGATTTCGATGAGACAACTAAACAGGGACCTTAAATAAGGATTTGATAAGACACCTAAACAGGGACCTTAAATAAGGATTTAATAAGACACCTAAATAGGGACCTTATACAAGGATTTGATAAGACACCTAAACAGGAACCTTAAATAAGGATTTAATCAGACACCTAAACAGGGAGCTTAAACAAGGATTTAATAAGACACCTAAACAGGAATCTTGAACAAGATTTTGATGAAACACGTAAACAGGAACCTTAAATAAGGATTTGATAAGACACCTAAACAGAAATCTTGAACAAGGTTTTGATGAAACTGAATTTTGTCATGAAAAAGGATTTTGAGGTTTCGAATAACAAGCAACCTCAATCGAGGGGGAGAAATTTGCAAAATGCTCAAACTCAAATTTTGAAATTCTTGAATGGAGCCTTTGACACAATTTTGAAACATAACAATTGAATGCTTGTGAAGGATGTAAATGTTTTTTTTTTTTTTGTGATGGATGTAAATGTTGATGATTATGATTATGAGATGCAATGCATGCATGCTGATGAACATTAACACTCATGGTTTCATAAGGTTCCAAGATACCCTTTGTTATCCTTTTGACCATGTCAGCATAAATCAATTTTGAATATGGTCACTGGCTAGTTCAGTGGCAAGCTTTCCAGGCACATGCCTCCCTTATCAATCCAAATAGGCAACAATTATCATTTTTCAACAATTCATTGAGCAATTAACCTTATGCCCCATAATCAGTTCAAGTCGGAGACCTCGGTCATTTTTCTATGCCCCAATGATCAAATCAAGTTTGCACCATTCATTTTGATCCTTTCACTTATTTTTGAGTGAACAGTGAACGCCCTTTATGATCATCTCTGAAATGTTCAGTCTTTATTATTTGTGATGAAATGCAATGCAAAGTACAAGTTCCCTGAGAATGATAGTGAAACACATATATTCAAGGAAAAAGTATATATATATATAATAAAGAAAGATCAAGTGAACTGATCAATCTATATACAAAAAACTACTTTTGAAATAGAAAGAAGAGACTTCATGACAATGAATACTCTGATGATGATTGTTGCCCCAAACCTTCTTCCAATTTGGTCATGTATTGATATTCCCAACTTCATTGATGATTCTAGATCAGCTTCTCACCTTAAGAAATGTTTCCCAATTCTTCCTCCAATTTTATCATGCATTGATATTCCCAACTTAATTGATGTTTCTGGATTCGTTTCTCATCTTAAGAAACCTTCAAACATGATTCCATGGACTGTGGCTTTCCAAACACGACTCGAGCAGCCTTTCTAGGTTTCGTACTCAAGTGCCCAAGTAGATTCAAACCGCCTTTTCAGGTTTTCAATTTGAACCTTTTCCTTTTGATTTTTCTTTGCCTTTTCTTTTTCTTTAGATTGATTCATCATGCACCTGCATTTGAAAAACTCTTTAAAACCCATTTTCTCAAAAACCCTTTTGAAAAATATTTTTTCTTTTGAAAATAGTTCCCTCACTTCTAATATCCAGATTTGATCAAAAATGGACTTTACTAGGCACGTAACGTAGGCTTGGGTTAGGGTTGCCAAAGAAAGGATTAGAAGGCTCAAAAATGTGTTTGAAGGTGATTGATTCAAGGATCACTTTCTTGCTTGCATGCACAATTCTTTCAATTTCGAAGTCCATTTTTCATTTGAACACTTTCTTTTGTTCACAAACTACTTCTTTTTATTGAACTTCACATTCTTTCTTTTTTCTTTGGATGTATTCAAGAATAATCTTCTTTTGTCTTTTTTTCCTTTTTTTTTTATTCACATCATCCCTATTGACTTGCTTGGACATCTTTTCCCAATTTGTGACAATCTCTTCTTTTTCTTTATCTCCAATGTGGAGGGTGATCTTTGATCAGGGATGATTCGAAAGAAAATCCATAAGGCTCAAAGGGGACAACAATGGATAATTTTCTGCAAGCGAAGGAATAAGAAAGAAGGCCATTTATCGTTTCAGATCTGGATATTTTGATGAAAGACGATCTTTTGAAAACTCAAAACCTTTTTGAAAACTCATTTTTGAAAATCATTTCTTGAAAACAGTTTCTTGAAAATTATATTTGAAAAACGTCCTTTATTTTGAAAATCCTGAAAATCTGTGCAAGCACATGACGTTGCAATCCAATTTCTTTCTTTCTTTCTTCTTTTTTTTTTTTTTTTTTTTGCAACTTCTTACATTCTAATTTGTTGGGCAACTGTGAACCACCATACCCGAGTCTAAATCAGATTTCTTTTGACAAAACCAACAAAGATATCAACAGTCTCCAAGTGCGATTTTGACTTTGTTTAGATTCTCATCAAAATCCAAATTCATTATCTCATCAAATTCCTTACAGGGCAAATCATCTTTGTATTCATTATCAATCAATCTAAGAAGCAATGAGGAAAATATATACATATATACAAATAAATAATATAATGAATGGATGAACGAATGTGGGAACTTGCAGTGCATTTTATTTCATGACTAATGATAAAAGTTGAACATTGAAAGACTGATAACCATAAAAAGAATTCAACACACACCCTTAAGAAAAAGTTTATTATAATGAAAAAAACAAGAAATCCAAGTGCAAACTCATTAATATTGATTTTGAGAAAACTGCAATACTCATGGCTTCTCCAACCATTCTTTAGTTTTGCAAAGTCACTTGCCCCAATACTTTAGGGTTTCTTCTTCGAGAAGCTAAGTTACCACTCTTGACCAAATCTTGAACCACATACTTTAACCTTGTGCAATTCTCTGTGGAGTGCTCCTGAGCTCCAAAATCAATGAACCACTAAATGTATGTTTATGCAACATGTATGCATTTTGAAAGTAAATGTATGATCATGGAAGAAAATTTCTTAAAATTAACTCACTTATGACATTAATCTTAAAGAACTTTCATCAAATGTGCATTTTGCCATTATCATAGCATGGAAAGTACCAAAGCACCACAACAACAAAGAATGACAATGACATGTTCCTAATAAAGGTATCACCGCCAGGTATAGCTCTACCTAAGGTTGGCTTGAGGTTTTCGATATGCATGGTTTGGTTTATCCTAAAGGTTCCCAAATCGTTCCTTTTACAAGGCACCCCCATTTCTCACCCATCACAGGCTACAAACGAAAAAGGGTTCAATTTGAGTGGTAGTGATTCCCTAACCATTGCGGAGGTAAAACCTCACGAGAGTATAGGTACTCCACTTCCTCTATCAGGGACGACAACACTTATGCAAATGCAACATGAATGCAAAACAAGCAAAACAAATTTTGAGGATTTTAAGTAATTTTATTAAGGCTTTTGGTTAATGTTTAATTGTTCATGGCCTGACTCTCAAAGGTCCCCAGCGGAGTCGCCAAACTGTCATAACGTGCAAATCGCGAGACTTGAGCGCTAGACGCATTGGAAAGGAGTCGCCACCAATCTTTTTTATCTAGGTGTGATTGGCCACCTAATTTTGATTAACCATTTTAATGTGTTCTTAATGTTGAATTAAGTTCATTAATAATGATTAACCATTAGTCTTCATCACCAAATTTTGGGTTCGGGAGTTCGATTACGTGTAGGGAAGGTATTAGCACCCCTACAACGCCTGTCAAAAAGACAGTACCATTTAACTAAACATTAACCTTTTAGCCTTAATCATCACTTTAAATCCTTTAAATTCATGATTGTCCATTTTACCTCTTCAATTAATAT
>AWUE01016619.1:0-12332 GCA_001974825.2 Corchorus olitorius
AAGAAGAAGAAGAAGAAGAAGAAGAAGAAGAAGAAGAAGAAGAAGAAGAAGAAGAAGAAGAAGAAGAAAAAAAATGGTCCTAGCCCAATCCCAATGTGAAATAAAAATAAAAATAAAGAAAATAATAAGAAATTTTAGAATAAAGAATTGGGTCCAATAAATTAATAAGTGAAGTTACAATTTTACCCTTGGACGGGTAAAATTACTAAATTACCCTTGAGTTTTTAAATTACAAAACTACCCTTTGAAAATGAATTTAACGATTTCGACAATATGAGTTTCGTTATTAAATCTAAACAATTATCGTATTATTTCGTAATGTTCATACGAGCACAAATTCCCATTTTACTCTTGAGTGCGTAAATTACCATACTACCCCTAGTTAGTAAAAGTGTACTAATCTGTTCCATCGAGGTGCGATTTCGAATCCGACCGACTAGGGTCAACAACTATGACAAGTAAGGAATGTCACCATACTCTAAGAAAGTAAAATTACCATAATACCCTTAATAGGCAAATTTACCATCTTGCCCCTAAGAGAGCGATTCATGTAATTAAACTTTAAGATCGCATATTCAGGATTGGAAAGCTACCGTAGTGATCCTTTTGGGTAAAATAACCCTGTTACCTTTGACCAATGAAATTACGGTTATGCCCATTAGCCATTAAATTTACGAAATTACCCTTAAGGGTGGAATTATGAGAATTCGACTATATTGCTCACATCAATGAATTCATATATACGTTGTGAAACCAATAATATTGAAATGACCATTTTACCCTCGGAGGCGGATAATTACAACTTTGCCCTTAGAAAAGGATTTGACTTATCTGAACATGATAATTGAACATATAAGATTAAAGGATTACCGTATCAGCCTTAAGATATTAAAATTACGTACTTGCCCCTATTAGTGAGAATTGTCGTTTTGCCCCTAAAGGTTAGAAATGATTAAAATGAACTCTGGAAAGCGGATTCAGAATCTGAAACTCGTCTTACAACCCTGAAAGAATTCTGTAGATATGCTAAGATCGTTTAAGTGAGTTCTTGGGGTCTGGGTTATGTGCTTCTTGTTATTTATTCTATCTTATTTGATTGATTTGGTTTACTATCTTAGTTTTACTATGATAGATGATTTTGGCTTTAATGATTTCCTTGTATTGGACGTGTTTCTCAATCAGACGGCTGGGCGCTGATTGAGACATTGGCTAGACTCACAGTGGATTGACTTTGGGGTGTACGAGTCCCCTGAACTGTGAGTGGGCTGTCCTTAACGGAGAACCCGTTGAGGAACTGTTTTATTAACTGTTTTATTAATATGTTTTATAAATGGTTTTAATAAATTGTTTTGGGTGCATGAATGACTTTTGGTTTTGATTTCGGCACGGTTAGAAAGCATACGGGGACTCGTGGACTGGACGCAGTCCAGGGAGTACGTATGGCTTGATTTGGTGGTATACTAGCTAGTAGTTGGACTCTTTTGGCGGACCATGGTTTGATTTGGATCCACATGGTTCGTCGCTCCAGACCCGACACGCCATATATTTGTACCGGTTCGGCGTGTGCATGGGGGAGCTAAACTGGGTGTGCTGCAGCCACCACACAGTGCCGGACCCAGGCCAACGTCAGGGGGACGGGCTTGTTTGGGAAAATAAGAAAATCGTAAATTTTTACTAGTATTATTTGATTATAACGAAAATGCCCCTGACGGTTCCAGAGGTTGACTCGGGCCAAGGTCACTTCGGATATGTTTTATTTGGCAGCCCAGGTTTTATCAAATGATGAATGATTTTGTATAATCGTTTGATAGATGATATTGTGTTGATAATTTGTTAGTTTCCTAACTATTTTGGTTGTGAGTGCACCCCACCCTCTCGAGTTTCCTTTTGAGGAAGGCTGACTCATTGGGTACATTTGTGTACTCACCTCTCAAATTCTTGTTGTGGTTTCAGGGTAGTTAGGATTCAGCATCCCCTTGGCGTTCGAGTCGGTGGCGTAGGCTGTTTTCACTGCTCTTAGAGGTACTTCTCACTACATGACGGGTCCCACTGGCATTGTCTCTGTTCATTGTTTCCTCGTGCCTTATTTCTTGTTTACTAACCCACTAATTGGATTTGACTTGGTTTCCGATTTATTAAAATACTTTTATTATTTCGGTTTTGACGATTCCGCATCTACTCTGATTTAAAAGGTTCAGTATTTTAAATTTATACTCAATTCATGTTTTCCATGTTTTTGATCTGGTATTGACGCTTCGTGTTGCTTTGGAGTGCGTGACCGGCCGGCACGTGTTTCAAGGTAACACGGCGGTTGTCCGTGTTCGACTCCCGGGTCGGGGCGTGACAATATCCTTCATTTTCTGCTGGTGAAAACGAAAGTCTTAGAAGAAGAAGAACTTGTTTTCCAGCATATTGGCCAATTGCAATCTCTGCTTGTATTACCTTATGGCCAAATTGTTTGCAGACCATTCTTGTTTCATTGCACAAACCATTAGATTGATCCAAATTCCTCAAAAGTATGATTGGACAACTTTTCTTCAACACCAATCTATGCGGTGGTAAACCATTCGGTGTTAGAATATTTAAGAACTCCTTTTGATAATGGTTGTTCGAGTCATCTACCACTTCATCGAAACTGTTGTACGTCTTACTCTCAACAGGGAATATCTTTATCATCTGTGCATTCAATTTGTCCACGTACTCATTTCTTGTTGCCAAGATTGCACAGTTGGTCATGTACTCCGCCGAAGTTGACTTATGCTTCAAATCTGGGAAAACTGCATCGATCAAGTCTTTTTCAGATTTTTCATCATTTTGATACTTTATAACCATCTGATATGGTAAAAGTATCAAATTATCCACCTTTGGTTGGTTCTTCTCCATCACCAACTCGAAGCAGGAATTTGCCAAATTCTTGGTCTCCTCTTGCTCTCATGTTCTTTTTCAATCTGAATATCTCCATTTTTGGCCAAAGGTATGATCTGACCAACTTTGATTAACTGTTTCTTTTCTTGTTGCATGAGGTACAACTGGAGCACTTGTCTGAAATTTCCTCCAAAAACAACAACCTTTCCTCCGGATGGTTCTTTGTTACTCATCATATCTTGCAGTGTTCTGTCCACAGATTTAACCGCAACCTTTCTCGCCATTGGTGCTTCATCTCGTATGATTAGTTAGGGATGCAACCGGGTAAGGTACCCGTGAATTTTGAGGTACTTGTACCCTAACCTTATTATTTTTTAGCGTACTCAAACTCTATAACTACCCGATTATTTTTTAAAATCACTACCCATACCCTACCCGAATAATATATCAACTATCTGTTAACTACACGAACCAGATAAAAAATCCTAATAATTTTTTATTATAATTAAATGATAATAAATCAATTAAATTTAAATTAATAAGTTAAAATTAACTTGTAAATAATAAATCAAAGTTAAAAAAATAATATATATATATATATATATACTATATATTATTTTCAATCCCGGGGAATTTACTTAAGGCCCCAATCAACTTTTGCTGTGATGTAAGATAACTACCCCAATTTCGTGTTTTGCCACTTTTTAGATGACCCCTTTGTCCACTTTTTCTCTGCTTTTGTTCTATCTTTGTTGGCTATTTCTGTACTTATCCAACCTCATTAAGTGTAAACATAATTAATGTGGTTTGTTCTATATTTAATGTTTTTCCCCTAAAAACCTCCTGATTATTCAACAAACACTTTAACCAATATCTATTACTTCCTAAATAGATACAATTCACAATTTTTTTAAGCTACTGCTTTTTCATCTATTTGAAACATTGGCAAGCCTTTTTTTCAATAACATATTGATTTTGATAATTGCAACGAAAAAAAAAGAGAGATAAATTCATAAGAACAACAAAGACACCTGCATTTAAGAATGTTCATAACGAAAAAAAATTTATAGGTGAAATTACAACACACCCCATTTAAGAATGCCCATAGCGAAAAAAAATTACAGGTGAAACCAGAGCACGCCCGACGTGTAAGCGCAGGCTAACCCACTTGTAAAAAATTAATTAGGTTGATTCTAAGTAATTTTTAAGTAAAACTATAATATACAAATAAAAATAATATTAAATTAATTAATTAGTAATTGGGTTCGGATAGTGGGTACCCTAAGGTTACTATCCGAACCCATCACGTGTACTAAAACTAATACCCGAATCCTACCCTAACCCTATTATAGAATACCCCTAACCCTACTTAATCGAGTCGGGTAGTGCCGGGTACCCTATTATCAACTACCCATTTGCGTCTCTATGATTAGTCTTGCTCTTCTTAATAGTTCAACCATAGCACTTTGTTTAGAAGTCCCACATATACTTGTTTCTGTCGGGCTTAATGGAATGTCAAATCCCAAGTGTGTTGTTCTTCCTCCTGACATTATCGCTGCCGCTACTCCGGATGTTGCTATAGCTAACGCAATCAGATCTCTTGATTTGTGATGATATTTGAAGTTATATTAATCAGATAAACATATTTGTATATAAAAAAGTGCGATATTGATTTGATTAATTATATGTTTAAAGGATATGTGATTATTACATTAAATTGACTAATATTGCACGATATAGAATTGTTTTGATTGTTCTTCCTAGCCCGTCCAAAAAAAAAACTCCACTCTTTCTTTCTTGATTCAATTCGATCTAAGATAACATAAATTTCGTGGAATGTAATCTTTTGCTCTTCATTTAATTTATTTGCAGCTTTCAAATCATCTTGCTGAGTTTCAATGCTCAAGTCAAAAAAAAATGATTGAATTCGATTTAGCTTTTAAAATTTTGAATTTAATAAACACTTTTAATTCATAAAAAGGAGTAAAAGCCAGGTAAACCACCTATCAACCATTGATATTTCTGAACTATATATATATATATTACATATAAAAAGACGCAATTAGCATTTTCAAATTTCAATCAATATTATAAATTGGACTAGCATACATAAGTTGAAGCTAATCAGAAAAACCAAAAATATTATCCACATTTCACATTCCCTCGCACAAGATCTCAAAATGAAAAATATTGAGAATATACATATTGCTGCTAAAAATCATGATCCAGAGTGATTCTTATACTTCAGTTTGGATTGTAAATTTACATACAAAATTTATTTGGAATTAAAATTTCACAATTAAAATTATATTTGCTGGGATTGGTTTTTGTCTTGGGAATAGGGAGAATATTAACTTTTGGAATGAAGCTTGGATTGAGAATATAGTTCTAAGGGAGGCTTTCCTGAGAATGTATGCCCTTGTCGTAAATAAAGTTGGAAAGATCACTGAGTTTGGCTATCACAGCAGCTCAGGGTGGGAGTGGAAAATAAAATTGAGAAGAGCAATCTTTGATTGGAAACGAGAACAATGGAACAACCTAATGAAGGTACTGAATGAATGCATTTTATGTACTAATTTACAAGACAAACTTGTGTGGAAGATTTCTCCTTCTAAGGTTTACAAGACTCAATCTTTTTGCAAAGCCTTTTATGGAGGTACAACTCAAGACAAGAGTCATTGGAAGCTCATTTGGGCAGGTCTTGCCCCCCCTAAAGTTGAAGTTTTAGCATGGCAAATTTTGAAAGGAAGAGCCCAGTGAAAGCGGAGCCCGCAAGGAGAGGAATAATCCAGTGGGATGCTGCACTTTGTGCTTTTTGCCGTGAACAAGTTGAGACTGTAAGTCACATTTTCTTTCAATGCCACTATGTTTGGCGTATTTGGAGTTTTTGTAGTGAAATGTGGGGAGTGCTATGGGTTGCTCCAAAAGACCCGATTGCTTTCATTTGTTCGTGGCAAAGTCTATGGGCTCACAAAGGAAAGTTGGATGTTTGGCAATTGATTTTTTTTTTTTTTTTTGCTATCATTTGGTCCATATGGCTTCATCGTAATGAGGTGGTTTTCAATGGGAAAATGGTTGATGTGGAACAAGATTTTGATACCATTAAGTTGAGATTTGCTTGGTGGATAATGGCAAAATGGCCTGATCAACCTCAGACTTTTGAAGATCTATTTTGATTCCCCATCTTTGCTAAGACCGGTTCGGATGAAAATGATTGTGTGGTTGTTCACAGCATTTGGCAGAGGCCTGAGGTTAGTGTTTTGAAATTCAAGTGGATGGTTCTTCTAAAGGTAAGCCTGGTGATGCAGGTATTGATGGAGTTTTGAAAGATCATAATGGCACTACCAAAGCCAGATTTTCTAAAGCTGTTGAGGTCATGAATTCTAATGAAGCAGAGCTACTGGCAATAAAAGAGGCCTTTGTTATTTTTGCAGCAACTTTGTGGGCTCATTCCCATTCTTTGATTATCGAAACTGACTCTAGCAATGCTTTGAAGTGGTCTACTCATCCAGATACGGCTCCGTGGAAGTTTAGAGAGACTGTTTTGTCTACATATTCAATTGCAACCTTTCTCGTCATTGGTGTTTCATCCCATATGATTAATCTTGCTCTTCTTAATAGTTCAACTTTAGCACTCTGTTTAAAAGTCCTACATATACTTATTTCTGTCGGACTTAATGGAATGTCAAATCTCGAGTGTGTTGTTCTTCCTCCTGCCATAATCGTTGCCGCTACTTCAACTGTTGTTGTAGCTAACACAATCAGACCTCTTAAGATATGATTATATTTGAAGTTATATTAATCAAACATATATATATTGTATATAAAAAAATACGATATTGATTTGATTAATAATATATTTAATATTGCATGATATAGAAATGTTTTGCCTATTCAACCTGTTCCGGCAAAAAAAAAACTCCACTATTTTTTTATTTAACTCGATCTAAGATAGCATGGAATGTAATCTTTTGGTTTTCATTTAATTTATTTGCAGCTTCTATATCTTCCCGTGGAGTTTCAATGCTTAATTCATCATTTCATCTACAATTTCCTTATGTATTGAATTCTTGATGAGCAAATTTTGAGAATCTATCTCTAGAAAATCAAACTTCTTGATGTTTTTTCACATGCTTTCAAGATAATAGGCAATGCTCTGTAATGTACAAGCAATTTGTGTCTGTACTGAGTTTCCATGCATTCTCTTATAATCCTCAGACATTGCATTGTAATTGGCATTCCATAGTTTTCTCACATCTGACAGTTCACAATGCAGTAATAAAGTCGCGGATAGCCTTCTTAGTTCCTTAGGCATTTGAAACGGTACTCCTTCCATCATGCACTCCAATATACTCTGAATCATCTCAAAATTTATTTATTTTGTGAGTAATTGGGCTTTTAAGGCAGTGATCCAATCAATTCTAAGTCGAATTTTTCGTTTCCAAATAGATTATTATCCATAAATTGACAATTGATTTAAGCAAGCATGACCTGAACAATTATTCATGTAGTTGAGGCAAGAAAAATTCCTCAAAGCCATACACAAGATTCTCTTTGCTTAAAAGGAAAAGGTAAAAAAATGCTAAGACCTCAAGTGGAATAAATAGCCACAACTAAATTTTTTTATGATCATTTCAAAAAGCTTTTTACAGCAATATTGTTCTCCTAAAAAAAGATTAAAGAAACAAAATCCATAGAAGAGCTAGTAGCCTATTGTACTTTGAGTTTGTTTAATTTAGTAAAATTAAGTGTCTAGTTTCGACCTTAAACCCCCTTTCTCATTTCGTGGAGATACTCTTGTAGATGGTCATAACTTGAGTAATCATGTTAGTATAGGATCAGATACATTAGAAGGAAGCAAGACCATGGTACCCTTTTTAGCAATATTGCAGAAGAAATGTAGGATGGTACTGTAGAAATTGAATTGTTCTAAATAAAATATTTTAATAATGGCAAAATCTAGATAGTACGGTAGAAATTGAAATTTTATAAATAAAATTATATGTTGTAAAAATTATTTTAAAATAATGGCAATTTAGAAATATAATTGAAAAAAATATAGGAAATTATATTTTAGTAGTGGCGATAATTAAATATTTATTAATAATGGCAATATAGAAATATATATGAAAAAAGGGTACAATCGAAAAATATAAAGTTTTTTACTATTCGTACTTTTATATATAGTATAGATAGATATAGATATAGATATATTTCTAAATGATAAGAAAATGAAACATTGATAAGACTTAATTTGTTCTATATTTTCTATGCGATTTTGCCTTATTTTGATAGTAGTATGTGTCGTTTTACCCATATATTTTTCATATTTGCTATTTTAGCCTCATTTGGAGCTATGTTTTATGAAGATGAAAATTTAGAGCCATTTTGGATCAATTTGGAGAAACAATTGATTTTTTCTCATTTCGGCCCAGTAGGTGTAGACACCCTTCTTGTCTGCTATCCTTTAGATCAAATGACTTTGCTTCTCATTTTGGTCATTTTTCATGACCAAGGGCATTTTGGTCATTTCTCATGTCCAGGGGTATTTTGGTCATTCTACAGGTCCAGGGGCATTTTGGTCATTCTATAGGTCCAGGGGCATTGTGGTCATTATTCATGTCCAGGGGCATTTTGGTCATTTGCATGTCCAGGGGTATTTTGGTCATTTGCACGTCCGGGGACATTTTAGTCAATTCATGCACATTTTTATGTAGATTAGCCAATTAAAAAGTCAAAACCTAGGGATAGACAACTTTGGGCGGTTTAGTGCATTTTAAGGTTTAGCTTCATTTAGTGGCATTGCCTTTTAATTCTTAAGTTAATTCTAAATTAGTAGTAATTAGCAAAAAGAAAGTCAATATGCTTTTGTTAGTTGCATTTTACATATTTAGTATAGTCCATCTTTAAGGTCACATTGGCATATTCCTTATAGGTTCCAATTAGTAGTTTGGTTAAGCCTCATGCATTATTTTGGTTTTTTTTGCATTGCATACAATATATTTGATTGCATTCAAAAGATACAAAAATTTAAATAAAAGGGAGTAAAAAAAAGGGTTTCTTGTCTTCATTATATATCCATTTGCTAAAGTTTACATATATTACAAGTATAATAAGGGTCTTCATTTTTACATTGGTGTCTTTTCTTTTTTTTTTACATGTACAGGGAGGTGTCTTGCATTGCTTGAAGCTCTATTTTCCTTGCTCCTGCTTTCTTTTTTTTCTCAACAAGTTGGATATGATGCACTCTAAGTTCTTATCTCCAAAAACAGGGATTTTGAGGGGAAGAACGCATCACCTGCAAGATCAAACATAAAGAACAAAAAAGAAATGTAAAGTGTGCCCCCATGACCCAAAGGCCTGTGCACTATCGATTAATGCACACACCAAAGGAGCAAAAGCATACGCGCTTGGGAAAAGTTACTGTTGGCCAAGGTGAACACAAGGTCTGAGATCTAGTCTCAGCCTTGAGATGTCAACAAGGCCATGGAGGCAAGTGTTAGTAATGAACACCAAAAAATGCACAAAAGAACAGGATATACATCAAGAGCAATGAAACGGTTCCAATTCTTGTTGTCAGCATAGTCATTTCTCACATTCATGGAACATGCACCTTTGTTTTCAAATCATCAGTCACATACAGCAGTTTAGACAACAACTTCTCTCTCACACCACAATGGAAGCATAAAGGCTGTGTGAATACAGTGAGTTCTAATGTTGATGGAGATGTTTTAGTCTCTGGCTCTGATGACAAACAAGTTATACTCTGGGATTGGGGAACTGAGTATGCAAGGCTTTCTTTTCAGTTGGGGCCATCCAATTAATAATAGTAGGAGGTATCCCCGGCAGTATTTGCAAACATAAATGGGATACCTCTACATAGTTTGGCCAACTTATAAATCACAAGCCAAGACCTATCCCAGGAGGATCAAATGTATCTGAAGAGATCGACATAGATAGAGAGAATATTGCATCATTGGCATAAGTTCTTTATACAGCAATAGGACTTCTAAGAAGAACCGCATTCTAAGGTCAGGACTATCATTGAAGTGGATTATGAAGTGACCGCGGTGGAGGTAGAAAGCTATGTTCAATAGACATGTGCTATAGTTGTGTTCTAACCTGCTATGGTCCTCTTTAGTCAGACATACTCCTTAAGGAGGCAATACAAATAATGCAGATAAAAGGTTCAATATTTTTCTTGAAGAGCTGGTAATTTCAGGACAAGTTTATATGCCAAATCAAATTCACAGCAGAAGTCTTAGTCCAATGCACAGTAAAAGGTTCAAAAATTCATTAAGGAGATGAATTCAGAATAATACCTAAACCTAGCACATTTAAGTACAAATTCTGCAGCTAATTACCAAGGTAAAATAAAAGTTACCTGTTATGGATACACACACTGGAGAAAGAATGGTAACTTTCTTTTTGTTGGGTGTCCAAGGTTGAGATGCCAGCTCAGCAACCCTTGATCTTATCCTGCAAAAGAGACAAAATTGGTTAGAGGAAGGGGATGAGGATGAAAAAATTGGCTGTCTCCACAAAAAAAGGCCCTAGAACCTTCCTACACAGCTATGTACAGCTATCCTGGGATTCCCATCGCACACTGGATACACTGAACCAGATTCTCACCAAAAAAAAGGGCTCTCTCACAAAACAACTGACTACCCTCACTGATTACCTTTTTTTCATATCCATCTCTGACGTTCTGTTCCCAACCACGATACACAGACCTCATTTTGGCACTCACAAAAGGAAGAAAACAGAAAAATCTCTCTAGAAAAAAAAGAAAGCTTTCTGATTTACCGGTAACCCCATCTACTTTCTGTTCCCTTCTACCCCATTGAAAGAAATTTCTTGAAGAAATACCTTGATTGGAAAATTAGGGTTCATGAACATGAAATTGGGAATTTTCGGTTTGAGCCATATTACCTGGAATTGAACCGAGGAGTTGGACGAGGGAAAGGAACAGAGCAAAACCCTAGAGTTTGGAGCCATCCCGCCGGTAAAACCTCCATGGTCTGAGCTTTGAAGATTCGAACCATCAACGAGGCTCGAAAAGGCTGAAACTTTCGGTGCATCGGAAGGGGAAGCAGACTTGGATCAAGGAAATTGGGGAGAAAATCACTGGAGGTTGCTGGATTTGCAGATGACGATGAAGGCAAGACAAGTTTGATTCGCGGGGAAAAGGAAGGAGGGGTCGAGCTCGAGAAGAAGAAGAGGGCTTGGCTGTTTTGAAGAGAGATTCAGACGAAACGGCGCTGTTTTGGTGAAGGTAACTCCTTCCCCTTTTCAATTTCGTCCTTTTTTATGAGATTAGTGCAATTTTGAGCCTGCTAGATGCAATCCTAATTAATTTAGTCTTTCTTTTACTTGATTGCTACAATTTAAGACTTACCATGTTTAATTGCTACAATTTAGGGCTTGATTATGTTGAGTTAAGGTTTGATTGCTCCATTTTTATGATAAAGTTGATAAATTTAGTTCATGTAAGAGGCCTAGTTTTGTTGGTTAGTTAAAAATCTTGGATGCTTTGTTAAATTAGTCTTTGTTAGGATGAGTTCAATTTAATTGGTCATGCATTATTAAAGTTAGGATCTTTAAGCTAAAAATTAGATTTTTATTCAATTGGTGAATATTATTGGGCATGGCTTGCAATTTTGATTTGAGATTGCTTTGTTGGAATATCTTTATCTTTCGGATTGATTTAAGTATGTGAGGCTAAAAGCTTGGATTTTTTGTGATTTAATTGACTTGAAAGTGTTTTTAACCTAGTTTTAAGAATGGTTGATTAAGATGTTGTTTTTGCATTGTATTTTCGAGATTTATATGGGTAAATGCCTGTTTGCCTAAATTGAAAGCCGAAAATTAATTACTTAGATTAATTTTGGTTTGGGGAAATGGGGTCTTAATTTAAAGTGAAGATTTTCTTTGGTTGGAATTAGCTTAAGGATGATATGTATGACACTTTGGGCTAATTCCAATTTTAAGGAAATTCAACTTGGATTAAGACCTAATTTTCACAAATAAAGATTGGCCTAAAGAGTAATTAAGAACTTTTGAATGATGATTATTACTTGGTCAATTTAAATCTTTGATTTGTTTCGATATGATATAAATGGCGTGTTATTGCCTGAACGTTACTGATCATCTTCCTTAGTGTGCAGAAAAGTCCCCAACAAGCCCAGTCTGGCCCACAAGTCCCATTTTCTTTCTTTAGTTGTAGTTAATTTATTATTTGGCCGGTTCGGCCTGGGTTTGTAATAATTTAGTAATTTAGAGTAGTATTAATTAGTTGCATGCATATCATACTTATCTGTCATTGAATATACTTGCTTGCATTTCATGCTACCTTTAATTCAGTTAATAACCGTAACCCTTCCGAAGAAGGGGCATTCAGTGAGTGGTCGAGTTTTCGGGGCCATTGAATGTCTCTGAAGATGAGACGGCTCTTTCCGGGATGCATC
>AWUE01016622.1:0-11781 GCA_001974825.2 Corchorus olitorius
GATGCAGCAAGCAGGGGTGGAAAACCAAGTGCGGAGGAGCCAAATGGTGCTGAAACGGATTCCAAATGCCACGAAACTTTAAACTTGATCAAATTGGACATGGGATTAGGCTAAATATCATATCATCATGATCATATGAAAAAATCATGAAAAATCGATTAAGGCAATGGCTTAAACCGAGCTAATTTAGCCATACTGTCCTTAATTGAATAAAAGTGAAAAGTTATGAAAATGGACAAACATGGCTAAATTCCTCCAAATAGCATCAATATTACATGAAAACCAAGTTATTTTGCCAATTGGTGAAATCGCCATGCAAAAAATGTCTCGGGATTGAATTATGTCCTTAATTGCACAAAATGCAAGTTTTCTTCCGGGCTCGGAATGAGCTGAAATTTAGACAGAGTGTTCTTCATAATATTTGGAACAACTTTTATAAAAGACATGTTGCCAAATTCATTCATCTTCAACCTTGTTTCGAAACCCTAATCTCATTGTCCTTAATTGAAAACTTGTAAAAAGTTTAACCCGGGAGGTCCCAAATCCGGTTTTAATGGCCTAGACCGGTCAAACCCAATTCTTGGAGTAAAATGGGGTGGTCTTGCTGTTTGAAATCATTTAATTCATTTAATTTCATAATTTCCATAATTTCCTTAATTTCCATAAGTAATTTGGGAGTAATTAAGGAAATTAAATCAATATTCAACTCTTTCCTTGTTGAATTTGGCCTAGGGTGGACTAAATCCAACCATCCATAGGACTTTAGAGGATTAAATCGTGGCCATCCATTTTGAGCAATTACATGATTACCCTGGGTGTAAATCATGGTATAAACACCTTCGGTATCCCCCTGTAAACTAAGGAAATGGCTTGGTATTATATGCTCTATCAAGAAGAAGTTTTCCAACTTTTCTATTCAACTCACCCTCATGGAAGCAAACACCGAAGCGGATGGCCTTGCAAAGAGTGGAGTAGATAGAATCGACCCTTACTTCTTTGTTTCTCTTAATTCTTACTTTGCACTTATACTACCTTTCTTTATTGTTTGGTCTTATTCAATAAATTCATTGCTTTTCAAAAAAAAAAAAAACGTTACATGCCCCCCCCCCACTCTTTTATTTAAAGGTTAAAACATACAACAAAATTGTATATCATATTTTTGTTTTCAAAAAAGTTGACTAGGTAACAAAAGAAAATGAAAACGAAAAAAAAAAAAGAAATGGTGTCAAACGATGCTGATCTCATATAGGATTAATATAAAAATAATCATCTGGTTTTCTCTTTCATAAGATATAATGATATTATTCTATCATGTTCGTAATTTATACACCAAATGCAGTGTTAGGCACATATTTTCTTATATTTTATATGTCAATTTGATTTGATTATATGCCTATTTCTATGTACTTGATGCTTAATTTATTCATATTTGTGTTTTAGGTACATATTGGAGTGCTTCAAGGCAAAAAGAGCTAAATTGGAGTTATTTAGAACAGGCTGAAATTTTCCTGTTTCAACCTGGAACGGGTCGAACTCGACCTTCTCAGGGTCAAAACAGGTTGTGAAATCAAGGCAGAAATTGGAAAGCACGTGGGCTCACTTATTGGGCTGATGCATCACAAGTTTGGGCCTTGGGAAAGACTTATTTACCCCATACTATTTATATTAGTTATTTTTATTAATTAGGTAATTTTGTAATTTTGCAAATAATTATTTTAGTTAGGTTAAATCCTTGTTTAAGTCTTGAGCCGCCAGACATTAGATTTTGGGGCCTTTTTAAGTTTTAGTTAATTTTTAGGTTTTGAAGTGAAGTTTGAGGTTTAGTTTCAACGCCACTTTTCCTCAAAACAAAAGAATGGAGATTTTCTTCATTCTTGATTATTTTGTACTCTTTCTTTTCTAGTTAATTCAATTTTAAGACTTTCAATCTCTTGGATATTTGATTTGTGAGGCTCTGCGCTTATTCATCTATCTTGTAAGTATTTCAATTTTCTCTAAATTATTTGAATGATTTCATGCTTGATTATGTAGAATGGCCATCTATTGTAATTGGGTATGATTTTTATTGTTAGATGAGATTCCTATATGCAATCATAGGTAATCAAATCACAAGTAATAACTTAGAGTAGCCCTCTAAGAGAATCTTGAATATAAATTGAATGTTGCCTATATTAGTGAGCATTGTCTATTGTTGGCTAAGATCTTTCTAGTTCTTAAAGCAATAAATTACTTGAATCTAGTAGACGCTTGGAACTAGGTTAGTATATTTGTTAGGATTTAGTCTAGGACTTGCGTCATGACTAATGAAGACTAAGGAAAGATAGGGATTAATGGTCGATGACGTTAATCAACACCATCTATTTACCAAGTTAGATATTAATTGATGCCAAGGATCAAATCTTTTTATCCCAAGAGTGCGATTGTCTTGAAATTGGAATGTCTATTTAATTGTTTCTTTAATCTCCATACTAGTTTAATTTGTGTTTTATTTAGTTTAGTTAATTTCTCCATAAAATCCCCATTTAGTTTAATTCACAACTTTAGGAAAGATAATTAAAACAATAGTTCTCTGTGGGATCGACTCGTACTTACCCTTTCTATAGGTTTTGTATGATTTTATTTTTGGTGGAATACGACTCCCATCAAATTTTGGCGTCGTTGCCGGGGAACTCATTTGTTTTGTTACTTTCCTTTAGTTTTGTTTTTATTTTTCGTATTTTGTTTTTGTTTTTGTGTTTTTGTTAATTTTGCAGGTTTAGGCATTAGGCAGCCTTTACAAGTCACCCCTCCATTCAAGTGTTGAAGAATTATTGGCTAAATTTGGTTTCCTCGTTCCTTGAACTTAATTTATATTTTCATTATTATGGAACAATTTAGCACTTATGATGGATTTTCTTACTATGACCCTTATTACAACCATTGTTCTAACAATTCAGGTTATGAAGATTATCCACCATATGAGCAGCATGGAGGTCAACATTTTCTTAGTTCGTGTTATAAGCCATATGCAAGTTATCACCAATTTGAGGACCAACAAATTCAATTCTCACAACAAGTTCAAGCTCCAAATTCTACTTTAGTGGCTTTAATGGAAAAGCTTGTTGATGGACAGTTGTTACTTGCTAAAGGACAATCGTTAATTAAACAAAAATTATCGATACATGAACAAGAAATAGAAGATCTGGGAAATCAAGTGGGACAACTTGTTGATTCCTTAGGAAGGGTTGAAGCTTACCTCAATACCCTTGAGGAAGAAGAAAATGAAGCATGGGAAGTGAACCAAGGTGAGGAAGAAGCTGAAAAAGAAGAGAAAACAAAATCTGTTTCAACCTCAAAAAGGGTCGAACTGGACCCTGAGGAAGGTCGAACTGGGCAGAGAAATTCTCCTGTTTCAACCTGGAGCGGGTCGAACTCGACCTTCTCAGGGTCGAAACAGGCTGCTTTCCCAAACAAACTTGATGATATAACTTCTTCAGCAAATCAACCTGAAATCCTTCCTAAGCCAACTTTAAGTGGAAATTCCGCATCCGAAGTCAATATGGTAGATAACTCTTCTCCAATTGATATTTTGAGATGTGAAAATCAAGATTTCCTAGGGATTGAGAAGTTTTTGAAGTTTGGATGCTTCAATGGTGGTGATTCATATGACGAATGGGTGACAATGGAGCCATTCTTTAAGAATGATGATGCCCTGCAAGTTTAACAATGTTGCTGAGATGCTGAGAATGCAAGAGGAATCTAAAGCCAATCTCTTTCACTCAAAAAAGCTCTTGCACAATCCCACCACGGCAACAACAAGGGCATTGGCTTTACTAGCCATTCATGGAGTTCCTTTAAGCAAAATAGGTGACTTCCTTCCATATCTCTTTAATTTTCTTTTATTCTTATATGTTCATATCTTTCGATTTTGTTCATATTTGATTTTTGCATTGAGGTGGAAATATCCTCCTTGACAAATAGAGAATGGAAAGGTCTAGCCAAAGACATTAAAAAAAGGTACTTGTTGGGAGGCAACCCAATGATTTATTTTTGTTTTTGTTTTGAACTTTATTTTAATTAGCTTTTTAATTAATTTTTGCATATTTCATGTTTAGGACCTTATATAAGACATGCTATGATTATCTATGCTTATTGCTATGTTTGCTTGATTTATTGGAATGGGTGCACACTTTCTTGATAGATTAAGTATTACATATGGCATGTTATTGATAATTGTTTCCCCACATTTGTGCTTAATGTGTTGCTATTGATCTAACCAAACAGATTTTTAAAACAATTCATTGATTTTTGAAATTGTTTTCAAAAATTCTAAAATTGTTTTGAGTAATTTATCTATGAAAGCTATTTTGGCATGGTTTAGTTTAGTATTAAGGCATTTGTAATATATTTCAAATTTTCATATGCAAGATTATTCTTTGATTGAAATTTATATGGGAGTTTTTCATAAAGTATTACTTCTAGAACTTGCTTGACTATCCTTTCGAGGCGATTTATATATTTAGCTCATTATCTTTTATAGTATACACTTTTATGGAGCTAGAAAATATGCATTTTAGGATTGAGTTTGTGCCTAATTGTTGCCAACCCTTTTGAAAGACCATAGTAGTGAACCCCATTGTGCCTTTTTCTTGGTTATAGCCGATATTTGATATATTTCTTTGTTCTTAGCCATATTACCCCAAAGAACCCTAACCCTTTAAAGAAAGACAAGTTTTCTCTTAGCCATATTATCTCTTGATTGGTGAAGTTTGACTTGTTTCATTGTTGGTTCTTGGCTAAAGCATGGAAATCGGTTATTTGTGAGGGATTCCTAGTATTCCTTAGTTGGAGATCATATTATTTGAAGGGTTGAATTGATGTCCAAGTTATTCAATTGGTTGATTTGAGAAGTGTCAAAAAAATGAATGAAAAAAATATTCTTGAGGTGGGAGAGCATAAAATGCAACCACCAAGAAAATTCAAAAAAAAAAAATTGTTGAGAAAATTCATGTTTGGACCCGTGGAAGGTCGAGCTGAAGAAGAAGAGAAAATCTTGTTTGGACCTGTAAAGGGTCCAATTTGACCCTTCTCCAGGTCGACACAGGATTTCAAGTACCAATTGTCAAAAAAAATTCCTAAAAAAAAAAAGAAAAAAAGAAGACACTTGTGCTTATAATTATGGACATCCATTTGTGCATTCATTGTTTATGGTAAAGTTAAGAAGGAAAAAGAAAGTTGAAGTTCTTGGAGCCAAGTTTTGGGCTACTCATTAATATATTTGCCCATGATTATTTTCACTTCACCTTTCTTGAGATATTTTTGATATAACCTTTACCCTTTCTTTGATAGTCCACTTTACCCATTAGCCCCATTACAATCCTTGTTATTAATGCATTCTAGTTCTTGTGTATACTATGTTTTATTTCATTTTGAGCTAATATTTAGTGGAGATTGGATAGTTTTGCAAGCCTATGGTAAGTATACTATTATGAGTGGATGATAAATACCTTAAGGTATGATAAAACCTATAATATTTTGATTGGATTTTGGAGCATATATTTATTTGATTTATATTACATTTGAATCTTTACTAACCTTTACTATACCTTTCTAGAATTAGTGGATGAATTTTTGAGATGACCTTTCGTGTACTCCACATTTTAAACTCTTCTTGAATGGAAACACATTTTTGCTTGGTTATATGAGCAACTACTTTCACATTGAGGATAATGTGTTATTTAAGTGTGGGGGAGGGAGATGTCTATTTTAAAAGTCTATTCTTTGCATCTTTTACTAGAGAAGGCTTTTCAAAACACTTTTCAAAATTTTTCAAAAAATTTTGCTTTTTAAACCTTTGCTTCTCTAGTTAAATTTCTTTTACATAATGTTTGTGGGTGTCGTTCTAGTTAAGTAAGCCCTCAGGAGACTATACTCCTCCTCTAGGGACGCTTAGGGGTTTAAAGGCTTGTGGTTTACGCTAAAAACCACCGTGTGCCTACGAAAGTGGAACTAAGTCATTTGTTGCATGTGATTTTCTTTTTGATTTTAGAGTGTTTGTTTGCATATGCATTTTTTTGTTTGTCTTTAGTTTTTCTTTAAGTTGTTAGTCTTTGTTTTGTTTTCTAGCTTGCTAGTCCCTAGCAAGATCTAAGTGTGGGGGAATTTGTTAGGCACATATTTTCTTATATTTTATATGTCAATTTGATTTGATTATGTGCCTATTTCTATGTACTTGATGCTTAATTTATTCATATTTGTGTTTTAGGTACATATTGGAGTGCTTTAAGGCAAAAGGAGCTAAATTGGAGTTATTTAGAACAAGCAGAAATTTTCCTGTTTCAACCTGGAACAGGTCGAACTCGACCTTCTCAGGGTCGAAACAGGCTGTGAAATCAAGGCAGAAATTGAAAAGCACGTGGGCTCACTTATTGGGCTGATGCATCACAAGTTTGGGCCTTGGGAAAGACTTATTTACCCCATACTATTTATATTAGTTATTTTTATTAATTAGGCAATTTTGTAATTTTACAAATAATTATTTTAGTTAGGTTAAATCCTTATTTAAGTCTTAAGCCGCCAGACATTAGATTTTGGGGCCTTTTTAAGCTTTAGTTAATTTTTAGGTTTTGAAGTGAAGTTTGAGGTTTAGTTTCAACGCCACTTTTCCTCAATACAAAAGAATGGAGATTTTCTTCATTCTTGATTATTTTGTACTCTTTCTTTTCTAGTTAATTCAATTTTAAGACTTTCAATCTCTTGGGTATTTGATTTGTGAGGCTCTGCGCTTATTCATCTATCTTGTAAGTATTTCAATTTTCTCTAAATTATTTGAATGATTTCATGCTTGATTACGTAGAATGGTCATCTATTGTAATTGGGTATGATTTTTATTGTTAGATGAGATTGTAGCTAATCAAATCACAAGTAATAACTTAGAGTAGCCCTTTAAGAGAATCTTGAATATAGATTGAATGTTGTCTATATTAGTGAGCATTGTCTATTGTTGGCTAAGATCTTTCTAGTTCTTAAAGCAATAAATTACTTGAATCTAGTAGACGCTTGGAACTAGGTTAGTATATTTGTTAGGATTTAGTCTAGGACTTGCGTCATGACTAATGAAGACTAAGGAAAGATAGGGATTAATGGTCGATGACGTTAATCAACACCATCTATTTACCAAGTTAGATATTAATTGATGCCAAGGATCAAATCCTTTTATCCCAAGAGTGTGATTGTCTTGAAATTGGAATGTCTATTTAATTGTTTCTTTAATCTCCCTACTAGTTTAATTTGTGTTTTATTTAGTTTAGTTAATTTCTCCATAAAACCCCCATTTAGTTTAATTCACAACTTTAGGAAAGATAATTAAAATAATAATTCTCTGTGGGATTGACTCGTACTTACCCTGTCTATAGGTTTTGTATGATTTTATTTTTGGTGGAATACGACTCCCATCATGCAGTATTGCATTCATACATATTATATTTGATATTCAATTTATCTATACTATATATAAAATTACGAGTGTGGGAAAATTTATAGATCGACAATGATACCATTATTTTTTAAAAATATTTCTAAAACACCATTACTTAAAATTGGACTTTATTTCTAAGTTAGACTTAAAGGTTATTTTTTATTTTTTTAATATCAATTATTTAGGTTTTAATTGCAAGAATTCTTGAAATATATTTAAAGAGGTATTTTGAGGGGGTTTCAGTTTGGGGTTAATCAAATCAATCAATTTTTGTTGTTTAGGTTTAGCCGAAAGTAAAGGGATTGTTGAGCTAGAATAGCAAGTAAGTGATCATATGCTTTTAATTTTGTTGTCTTTTTATGGTTATCAAAATTTAATAGTGTAGTTACCAAAGTTTTATAGTTAGATTATCAAAATTTTATAGTATGGTTATCTAAATTCCATAGTGTGGGTACCGCAATTTCATAAGGATTTTTATCAAAACTTCATAATGCCGTTACCAAAATTTCATAGTGGTTATCAAAATTTCATAAGGCATTTATCAAAATTTCATAGTGTGATTAGCAAAATTTCATAGGATGGTTATCAAAATTTCATAGTGCAGGTTCTAAAACTTCATAGGGATGTTATCAAAATTTCATAGAGTGCTTATCAAAATTTTACAGGATCAGGTTATCAAAATTTCATAGAAAGGTATCAAATTGCGCAGTGTAAATATCAAAATTTTATAGGAAGGTTACCAAAATTTTATACTATGGTTAACAAAATTTCATAGGGAGGTTATTGAAATATCATAAGGAGATCTCAAAGTTTCATAATGTGATTATCAAAATTTTATACCATGGTATTCTAGAGGGTGGTTATAAAAATTTCACAGTATGGTTATACCAAAATTTCATAGGAAGATCATCAATATTTCATTGTGGGGTAATAAAAAATTTCATAGTGAGATTATCAAAATTATATAGAGATGTTATCAAAATTTCATAGTGAGGGTAACAAAATTTGAGAGTGTGGGTTCGAAATTTTATAGGGAGGTTAACAAAATTTCATATGAATGTTATTGTAATTTCACTATATAGTGTAGTTATCAAAATTTCATAATGTGTATATAAAAATTTCATAGAGAAATTAAGAAAGTTTCATATGGAGGTTATCAAAATTTAATAGTTATCAAAAGTTCACATGGTGCTTATCAAAATTTTACAAGGAGGTAAATCAAAATTTCATAATGAGATTATCAAAATTCCATAAGGAGGTTATCACAATTTCATAGTGTGCTTATCAAAATTTCATAGGAATGCTATCAAAATTTCATAAGGAGGCTAACAAAATTTCATTGGGAAGTTAACAAAATCTCATATGGAGGTTATCGAAATTTTATACTATTGTTATCAAAATTTCATAGTGTGATTATCAAAATTTTATAGCGATGTTATTAAAATTTCATATGATATAATTTAATTTAAACACATTGGGTCATTTTAGGGTATTATTGCTATAAGTATTCATTATCCTTCTTTTCCCATAAAAATTTATCCTTTCTTACGCAACAACTTAAAAATTATATATAGTATGTTTTCAAGGAAATATTATTAGGAAAAAAATTGCATTACCATTAACAAAAGTGATTTATTGTCAATGTATTCATATTATCATATTAATTTCAAATTCTTCAACATGATTTCATTATAGTTATTATTTATTTCGTATCATTTCATGAGAAATTTGTAAACAAAGCTTCGAAAAAAGAAGCTTCAAAGACAAGGTACTATAATTTCATTATTTTGTATGCTAATTGAAGCAATTTGATATCAATACGAAAATTTTTAAGTAATAGTTAGATAGAGTTTCGGAGACAATCTAGGTTTAGCAATTGCATGCAAAGGCTTTGCCAAGAAGAGAACATTTTCTGCCTCAGACAAATCGATTTCGGCCTCATCGTAACTCGTAAGGCACAGCCGCACAGCCCATGAAAATGCTTGAAGTAGCCTTGCAAGCAGCATCAAAGTCATGGCAGTCCCACTCCCAAGAGCCACGCCCATGCAGCCGCGTCTCCCTGTGCTAAACGAAATGAACCTCAAGTCTGTCTCTGCCAACTCAACTTCCACAGAACCATCCTTGAAAATGGCGCTCAGGGTCGAACTTCAATGGCTCATCCCAAACTTTGGGGTTCCGGCCTAGGCCAAGTCGGCTGAGCAGGACATGCATGGCTGCCTTTGGGGATGAAGTAGCCAGCAATAGTAGCATCAGCATTTGAGACATGTGGTAGGTTAAATGGTGCAATGGGGTGAAGCCGAAAGGCTTCCCTCGCAAAAGCCTTGACGTAGTTGAGTCTCGGAATATCAGCCTCTTGAACCAGACTTTCCTTCCCAACAACCCTATCTATTTCCTCCATTGCTTTGTGGAGAATTTCGGGTTGGTTCATCATCTTGGCCATTGCCCATTCAACTACATTCGAAGGATTGTCCACCGTTGCAAGCATCGATTCCTGCATTGTATGTTTAATTAAAGAGAAGTAAAAAACAATTGTATTTGTACTTGTAGAGTGTCGGACTCTTAGTTCCAGTGGCTAGGGTGTTATATAGTTTGTTGTTTGAGTGGTTTATCCCACATTACTAAGGGAATACAAATACAAGTGCTTTCTAAAGGCCAAGTTGCTTAGATGGTTATCTTTGGATAACATGGGCCAAGTGGGGGTTTTAAGTCATTTGGGCTTTATTATCCTATTACTGGGCCTTGGGCTTTGGGCTCTTAAATGACTTAAAATTTTTTTAAGTCTTAAATTTTTTTTTCCTATAAGCATTTTTCGGATAAAGACATTTTTTGAAATTTTTTATTTCCTATAAGCATTTTTCGGATAAAGGCATTTTTCGGATAAAGGCATTTTTTGAATTTGATAAACTGTCAAAAACTCTAAATACAGTTTTTCAAGTTTAATAGATATCTGTTGACAAATAGTTATTGATAAAATGAAGATTGAAAGTGGCAAAAAGAGTTGTGAATAATCTGTATATATTTGATGTCACGTTCTATATATTTACAATGTAATGAAGTATTCAATATATATACAAAGAGCCACCACAAGAGGACACAAGAGGATGCATGCACGGCATGCACAATATGCAAGACGACAAAAGGGGGAAGGGGATGCATCTTATACGGTATGATGATAAGAGGACAAAGCATAAGAGAACAAGGCAAAATAGTTTAATATTTTAACAGTTATCTGGAAAAGATGTCTCTGATCACGTTCTATAAATAAGAACGTGTTTTACAGTTTTTCAAGGTTAATAGATATCTGTTCACAAACAGTTACGTTGAAAAGATGTCTCTTATCACGTTCTATAAATAAGAACGTGTTTTCCCCATTTTTTACACACCAATAATCCTACTTCTCTCTAGATGTTTTTAAGCGGTTTTGTTATTTGAGATAATCAGACAAAGAGAAAGCTTGACTCCTCAAAGTCTTGTTTCTCTTTCTTATTTTCAGAAATTTTCTAACAATAGGTGGGATTGCTGACAACCTGACAACCTTTAAAAACAAAAACAAAACACAAAAAACAAAAAAAAAACTACGTAAATTTAAGAGGCACTTATATGTTTAGATTATCTCCCTGTGCATTGGGATTTTTATTTCTTCGACTGAAAGTGAAGGTACTCTCTCTGTCTCTCATCAATCAAAGGATCATGGTAGCCATTGATAATTCTCATACTCTCACTTACAATCTTCTCATGACCTTCCAAATCTAGTACTCTCAACCATGGTACATAATACGATATGACGAAGGAATAAAGGTGCATCAGCACGGTAAAAAGTGATTCAACATGCTCTTCTTCTTCAAATCCAGGGCCTCCATCCTTTTCCGAAGTATCTTCGGTCAGAACATCATCTTCCTAATTACATTTCCGCTGTATTGGCTCATTGCAAGCCTTAGATTTATAACTTTATTGCTCATGTGCATTGATTGTATACCAAGCTGACAAGGTTATCAACTTCTTCGTCTCTCTCTTTTGGAGTAGTAATTAATAATCTCCGAAGCCACCACTTTTCTCATTTTCTTCCGTTGATCTCCCCATGGAACCACGGCTATTGTCAAGAACTTTCAGCTAGAGTACTCGGTGGCCATGGTAATAGGCCGTGATGCAAAAATTGAATCAATTTTTTCTTAAGGAATTCTCGAGCAATACCGAGATGACATGAGTGTTTGCAAAGCGGAAGCAAGCAATGTCGGTGTTGAGGTCTTTCATGAGGCTATATGAATCCACCGAAAAGTTGGCTTGTTTTTCCATATTTGGTGAAGGGATCCAATAATTGGCCATGG
>AWUE01016623.1:0-73753 GCA_001974825.2 Corchorus olitorius
ATAGCCCTGTAGTTTTTTTAGTAAATTCAGATAAGAAATTTAATAACCTTCCTTCATTATTGAAGATAACCATAATTGTATAATAATTTAAGTTTTTTTTGTTCGTTCAATGAGATTAATTATTTCAAATTTCTGTAAACTAAATGACCAGATTTTGATGATTAATTAATCAAAATTTATGAAGATGAAAAGTATGCATGTGTGGAATATATGATCTATCAATTATTAACATACGTGCAGCGCACGTGCTTTAACTAGTATATATATATATGTGTGTGTGTGTGTGTGTGTGGGGTACTATAATTTTTCAAATTAACTTCCCAAATGAGGTCTCATATCATTTTGGTAGAAAATCCTCTTTTTTGTGATAAATCTGAGTTTAGATTTAGATGCTTTGAACTAGGTTAAAACTTAAAGACAGAAAAAGCTTTCTAGATTTTTAGAGACAGAAATGGAAGTTTGGATGGCTTTTGCCTTTTTGGAGAATCAGTTTGGAACATTCTCTTTCATAACTTATAATCACAATTGCATTAAAGGAAACTTCAAACAGTGCCTATTAGAACTATTGTTTCTCGAAAGCCCAAATTTGCCTCCATTATTGAACTTCTCATTTCCTCGGAAAGCGGTAAATATGAAAATCAGACAAACCAGGTAATCAGCCTCATAGGGATCTATCCATTAACCTTCAAACCGAAATTCAATTTATCTCTCTACCGGAGCTTTCAAACCTCGAGGAAATGCCACGCTAGACCTTAGTCTAAAATATACATGCATGAAAGAAAAAAAGAGTATGAAATCATGCATATAACAGATTGATAGAAGAACAATTGCATTGCATTGCATTCATATTTGTACACAGGCATTTGTTACATACAAAGAGATTTGCTCAGATACATGGAACAAAAATGATCACGTGTGTTCAACTCTTGCAATGTAATCTTATGGTTTCCTCAAGCTACAATGTGAGAGAAGGCTTTCTTCTATAATTTACAAGGCTTATACCACAATCTTGGTTTTTACATAAAATTATAATATTGGTACAGAAAAATGTTTCAAGTTAAGTTAGGTATTGAACCATGGCATACCGGTAACAATAGTATCACTTGCCCGTTTCATCAACTCAGGCTGACAACCAGTTTGGTCCCATCTTGCTTGACATTGGCTTTTGGGATGGATCGTCTGGAACTTTGGCGAGTGAGCGATACTGCAGCTTGACACTCTCTGCATTGTCCAATGTTTTCACGACATACCTGCAAATGATAATTGTAATAAGCCAGGATCATCTTCCACTTTGTCTCAACAAGATAATCTGACAGACATGGCCAGCAATATTTTGGCATAATGTAAAACCAGAAGAAAACATCGGTAACACAATCCTCTGTGGTGCCATCCACTCTCTTACTAAGAACAATCCAAGTACATAATACACAATCTCAAGTCCCAACACAGGATACATCCCCCCATCAAGCTCTAACCAAAACATAATCCTGACCGAAAATAATATTATAAAGATTCAGGCCAATGTCAGCCAAACTCTATTTGCCAACCAATAGATAATTACATGGAAATTGATACACTAGTATCTACATACTGGTGAGTTAAATCAAGATTGTGACAGTGAGTTGATAGAGCTTGATTCATGAATCAATTTTGGAGGAATAGTGAGTTGGTTTAAGATTTTGAAAGTTGAAATGATTGTGACAGTGAAGAAAGACTTCAGCAAGAAAAATGAAAATGCAGGACTTTCGAGATGTAAATCCCATAAATGTAAAATCGTATATATATAATATCTTTATGTATTGCATTGTTTACGAAGAGAGAAGAAAGTAGCCACTAACCATCCATTCAGGCATTGTGTAGTAACAACAGCCTCACGTCCAACAAATCGCTGTGGTGTCCTCTTGTTCCCCTGAATCAATCAATCTCAAGTCAATGATTTTGACTATATAAAACAGGCATTATAAAGAAAATAAGGGAAAATCACCGGATATACATACCTTTATGATAACCCGGTCTGTCACTGCAAATGGAAACTGAACACCTCTACCCCTAGGAGGATCCATGATATTCGAGTCACCATAGCTACTCTTATCCTACATGAACAAACAATAAAAGAAAGAGTCAGGGATGATAAACCGGAAGTGTGCAACAGCACTGGCAGGTTGTCAAGCATAAAGCGAGATAATTAAATGCATGGAGAAATGTAAAAAATTAACTGAATGCCACAAGACAATCTTGAAAGTTAATTCTTTCTCTTTGGAAAGCTAGTAACACCAAAAGGAGAGATGAAAAACAGAAACCTGGTCAAATCTCTCTCTCCTCCTTTTAGGTGATCGGTAGAACTGTAATTCTTCTTCTCGACGAAAAGCCTGCACTGCTGCTCTGAGAGCTGCTCATGAACATCGACAAAAACTTAAATAAATACGTCCGTGGAAAGCATGCATACCACAGGCAGTAAATACTTTGCAAAATTTAAATGCTCAATGGCTCTGCCATTTGTAGCTTCATAGTATTCACAATTCTTTTGCTCCAACAACTGAAATAGATCAAACACCATCCACCAACTAGAAAAATATAAGATGCACCTCAAAATCTTAGGTTAACTTGACAGAACTTTTCAATGTAATGTATGTGAGACGGACGGATATACAAATCCAAAACACTAGAAGCGTAAAAACTCATAACCTGAGAAATGTTGTAAGATACAAAAAAATGGGGTGCCTAAGACCAGAAGGATACTAGTCTATGCATATTATTATTACATTCATATTCATATATGTGCAAAACTACAAAAAAAAAATTTTGTATTTTTGCTACTACTACTAAAAACAGTTTATAATATTATATCTGAGGTTCATAAACCGAAGGGTATAAAGATTTTCCTTTGAAACAGAAAATATTACTTACAAAGATTTGGAGACACCGACTCCTCTGAAACTGACTGCGAACAAGTGTAGCAGGCTTTCTGATAATGCATTCACAATATCACAATTAATACACTGTTACAACCATTGTTAACAAATGGCTAGCCAAATAATCCCAAAACACAAGATAATGCTACACAAATAAAAAATCCGCATTCAACAGGGATTCAGAGAATATAACATGCAAAGACACCTCACAGTAAAGTTAATGAAATCGGTCTAGAATATCTCATCAAGAATAGTAGTCCATATATAGGAGAAGATAAATTCAAATGCAAACAATCAACCACAAAACCAAAGTTAAAGGCCAGTCTTGATATCTTTGGGACAACAGAAATACAGCACTCAAAAGAACAATATGCTTTTCAGCCCCCTGCCTTAGGTTGAGATAATAGAAGTTCCACTTTCTGATGTTAAGACCATTCTTAGCTATATAAAGATAAAAAAGAAAAGGTTCACACATGTAACATAATTCACCTAAAACAACCATGCTGAGGAAGACTTATCAGATTGTCGGGAGCAACAGATACAGGTATACACAGTTGTTGAAAATACCATTGCTCGCATAAGAGCAACATATACACCTATGTTGGCGTACACTTATCCAGAGGCTGGTCATTATCCAAAAATGGTAAAAAGCAGTCCCTCTCACCAAGAAAACCAACTGTAAATGGCATATCAATATGCCAAGCCTGATATTTTCAGGCTAAATTGCTTTTGAGCTGATTGCACAAACTGAGATGGCAGAGGCAGAACTCCAAAATTATGGATTGGCATGCATGGTCAGCTAAAATGGTGGAACTGAACTAGCAAATAAAGAATGGGAAGAGTGAAAATTGTATAGATTAGAATCACACCCATGAAATTCTAATGCACCCAGGATACATGACTTCAACCATTATTTGTCGAAAAGTCATTGCTCATATGATATCAACTTATCACATGTACCAATCTTACCCAAGTGACAGTGCACTTACGGGCAGATAAAATACCCATGCTTGTGAAAAGATACTAGATCACAGAATCAGGAAGATAGAACATAGAACCAAACATGCATAGCCTATGTTGGAGTTAAACCCATCATTGAAGTGATTCAAACCATCCAATGCCAATTAAACATCTTGCTTCAAAGTATGTCGAAAATTTCATCAAGCACCATAAATCATTCTAGTAACAGAATACCAGAAACAGGTTTCATCAAGATCTTACCATTCTAAGAACCTGTTGAATTCCAGCAGCACTAAAGGAATGCCCACAAGGTAATATCATCGCATCATCCATGAGAGCTCCCCTGAATTTTTAAAAGTAATGTGAATAAATTGACGATGGAAAAAAAAAAAAAAGCTAGTCTAGAATGCCCATTTTTTCTTCTTTCTGTAAGCAAAACCATCACTTAACTACTGCTGACTTGACAGAATGGACCAGTTTAAACAAGATGAAGACAGACACAGAAGATGAGACCTAATCTATTAGCACTTAAATTTTTTTAAATAATTTAAGGTTAATGAAAGCATTTTCGTGTACTTTCCTACATGTTCCTTAGCATTGCTGCAGAAAGGTACAGCAGTAACACCAACTTTCCTGCACTTCATGATCCCAACTTAAGCTCGCTAGTCAAACCAGTCAGATTTACAACTACATAAAATAGCAGTTAACATTACATATTAATATTATGTAGAACCAGATTACAATTAACCAACTATAATATCACTACCCCGCTAAAAACATAAGTGAATTCAACATCAGGGCGTAGAATCAGGTAAAACCAATAATAATTCATTAGACATTTGAAAGAAACTTACGTTACAGGGTCCGATAAAATGGCCCGCAAGGACTCACCGGACTCACTTGAAAAGGAAACATCTTTCCTCCCACTAAACCCACATCCACCACCACCATTCTCCACCACAATATCTTTCTGCCCATTACCACCACCACTACCACCAGACCCTTCTCCGCCTTGCAAATACTGCGTGTAATATATATCCCCATCTGGATCCGCAATTGTAACTGTGTTCTGATAATTATTATTACTATGATTCTCTCTCACCCCTTGCCCCACACCACTCACTCCTTCCTTCACCACCAACTCCCTGCAGCTCCCTCCCACTACCAATAATAATTTAAGGAAAAATATCAATGAACTTTCTAAAAGCTGTAAAGTACAAAACAGAAATACTAATAAATTTTAATATAACAACAGAAATAACAAAAACAACTAACCGAAGGAATGCTTGGCTTTTCCATTTCCCATCTTTTCGGGATTTCCACTTCCTGCATTATTTACAGTCTCATTTCCACTATTATTTTTATTATTATGAATATTTATATTAATATTACAATTGTTTCTGTTATTATGGTTATTATTTTCGTCACCATCTCCTCCATCGTCTTCATCGGCATCATCATCCTCGTCTTCCTCGTCATCCACATCATCTCCGTCCGATTCATCATCACCGCTCTGCGTGGAGCCACCTCCAGCACTGGTCCCCCAATTCCGATGATGATGGTTGGGCGGGTCTCGGCGGTCGCTAGAGGCGGCAGCAGCGGCGGCGGCGGCGGCGTAGATGCTGGAGGAACGATATTCCGATGGTTGGGAAGGAGGGAAAGAGAACATCTTGTCGTCGATGAAGCCGGTGAGTTCTCGGGTTTTAGGTCCGGGTCGGGCGGCGGAGGTGGGTCCGCAATTAAACGCCCGTAATGGGTCGTCTTGGAAGACGTTGAGCCCGTTCTGGAGGGAGATTTCCTCGGAGGACATGGCTAATTAAGGGAAATTTCGCATCTTTCCAGGGGTAAAATGGGGAATTTGAGATTCAAAATCTAGGGATTTTGATAAAGAGCCTAGTAGCAGGAACCGTGTAGGGTTTTAGATTTTTCTTGACAGTTCACATTTTTTGGGGGAAAAAGGAAGAAGAAAGAACAGAATCAGAATCAGACCAAAACGACGTCATTTCCAGTACCATGGACTAAACCAACGATGTTTTCTTAAGTTCAAATGTGGGGCCCCTCGCATCTAATAGCTTGGTTGGTACGCTGGGAAACTGAGGGTCCCATGTCTCAGCCCTGGTCCCTCGGACGGAATATATTATAGATTCCTTGTATAACGATGTCGTTTAACATTCTCCATAAATCCAGGGGTGGGTCCAGTGGGACCGGGAATTTAGCAAACACATATATAAGGTTCTGCCACGTGGGCAAACAACTGAACCTTCAAGCTAGTTGTAATAAACTTGAAATGAAGACAAAAGTCAACGAGAAAGGCAATGGAGATTTCGAAGAAGAAGAAGAAGGCCACGAGAAGAAGTCAAGAATTAAACTTCACAAAGCTTATTGGATTGACTGACTTATAGAAAACTAACAAATAGAAATTCTTGTAAATGGAGATTTATTATTATTTTTACTTTTTTTCTTATTGATACCAAAGGGGGGCAAGAGGTTTAGGGCTTAGGAAGAAGATCAAAGACTTGAAACAACAAATATGGATTCAAAGAAAATCCTTTCAATTTTCTTCTTCTTCTTCTTTTCTGTTCTTATTATATTCTCTCACGAATCACAAGCTCGAAAAATGAATACTGGAACCCCAAAGGTATATTTTTATTTGCTTTTATACTGTATTTTTTGTGCTTAAATTTAAAGAAAAAATGGAAAAGTAAAGATTCTGCAATTCTATTTTTAGTCTTTTCCGTCACCAGCACCGGCACCAGGGCCTAGTAGTAGTCAAGGGTGTTGGCTTCTGTCAACGAAAACTTGCCGTAACGTAAGTTTAGCGGCATGCATTGATCCTTCCACAATAGGTAAGTTCAATAATTTTGTTATGAATTTGCCTAAAGGGGAAATTTTAGAAGAATTTGATTTCATTGTACAAGGAAATTGCTGAAGACTTTGTTGTTCAATGGTTTGTAGCTTCAGAGGAATTGTTAGTATTAGTGAAGAATGATGGTGAGGGACTTCTAGAAGTGAATGTCAGTATCTCACATGCAGAGCATATTATCCAGGACAAGAAGATTAATATAACAGGATTCCAAGTGGAAGAGGTATATATTCAATGATTTCTAATATCTTCAAAAAGTAAATGATTTAGATGCACAAGGAAGTTTAGAACATTCCGTAAAATGGTTTTGGTCCGAACCTTATAATTCAAATCAGTCTGAAAGCTGCTGCCTTTCTTGTTTCAGGTCAAGCTCGCAGCATATCATACAGGAAATTCATCCATTCTAGTAGATGCTGGAAATTTGGGGTGTTCAATTCACCTAGAACCAACAGCATCTCGCGGTGTCTTTGATTACCTTGCTCTCAGGTCCCATGTAATCCCACCCAATGGAATTTTCTTGTTGTTTGTGACCAGTCTGATCTTCGGTACTACTTGGGCCTGCTACAAGTTGGGGAAGAGGGTAGTACACCAGGGTGACGGAATCTCGTATCAGCAGCTTGAAATGGGGCAAGGACCTGATTCACCTTCAGTTAAAGAACCTGATTCACCGTCGGTTAACAATGTGGAAGCAGCTGAAGGTTGGGAACGAGACTGGGATGGCGACTGGGATGAGTTAAAGTCCAAGGCTGCACAAGGACCGTCAGTTAACGGTCTTACTGCCAGGACTTCCAAGAGAGATGATCAGGAAAACAATTGGGATGATTAGATTGAGAATCTGCAATACAAAAAAGAGTGTTGTAGAATGAAAGTTAGATAAAAGTACCGCCTTTTTTTTTACTTCTCAGGGGGAATGAAAACTTCTAATGTTGCTTGCTTGATACTTTTCTGTTTACAGCTAGAAGTTTAGATATGAGAATGGGATTTAGAGACTAATCAAAACAATTTTGGGCTATAACAAGTGTGATGTCTCTAGGAAAATCTATTTGAAAAGAAAGGCTAATGGAAGAAAGCTAGCTATAGCCTTACCATAACAGCAAACCAGCTGCCATAGCCCAAAGGTGCAAACTAGAAAGTTTGTTGCTAATATTATACTATTTTAAATCAAACTATTTTCAGCATTTTCACTTCAATTATCTTTTGATTTTGATGTTTATGGAAGAAAGATAAACTTGAAGCTTCTGCCCCCAAACCATGCACTGTTTGCCTGGAAAAATTGTAAATCTAGCAAGGACATTTCAAGTATCAGATAGTAGTCAAGTACTGATCAGAATGAACCATATAGCTCACCATTGCTGAAAGGAACTGTGTAATGCACTTCTATAGTTCATCTTTTTACTTTGCTGCCAACTGCTTGCACTCAATTCAGTAGCATAATCCCCTGTCTATCAAAAGCAACAGGATAAATTTACAAAAGATTAAAATGGAAACCCAAAAGGCACAACCATATTTGACATGGACTTGGTTTTGCATTCAGTAAATTAAACACAGAATGCAAAGCTCCTTGATGTAACTTCTTAGAACATATCAGATTAATATCAAATGTACAGTAGACAATTAGGAAATGGTGAAATGCTTTTTATGAAGTACTAATGTTCAAAGATACATAAACACAAACTGGAAATTGATGATATGGATGTCCACAGAAAGAAGCAACAGAAACAAGTGGAAAATCTGACAGCATGAACTCAAACCAAAAGCCAAAAAGTAAGAAACTTATTCATTTAAGCCATACAATGTCCTTATTGATTTTGTTCAACTCCCTCCGTAGATAATCAAGCTCAAATTTATCTAATCAACTAATCATTGTCAAAAGAGTACATAAGCAAAGACTATGTAACTTAAAACTGTATTTATATACGCGCAACAAGAAACTTACAGTGTCTCGATTGCTTGTCAGGCCCAATGATTTCATCTACTATATGCCAAACAGCTCTTTTGCACTGACATTTACAAATAAGGTTGGGATCATTGCGCTCCCCTTCCCTAAAAAGATTGATGTCCAACATTTTCTTGGAAGCCAAACAAAAACAGGCTTATAACCTTGTCATATGAAATATGAACTTTAATATTTACATTTTTCCTACTTATATAACAAAGAAATACACATACTATATCAGCAAAAGAAATGGTCTGGGCTGCTCTATTTACTTTCAAAAAGTATCTACAAACAATTAAAAGAGAAGTTAAGAGTCAATATAGTAATATCTACTCGATGTCAATTACTCAGACAAGTTGGTCAGTTTAGCAGGTGGCTATTCAACATGATTGTCAATTAATTTATTTGGACATTCATGCAGATTATCATTGCTACATATATCAAATATCAGACTAAAGAGAAAAGTTGTGAAGATGTTTAAAATTAGTAACTTTCATGATCTGTAAGATGTTTCTAATAACCAAAGATCTCAAGGGTACCAATAGGCATTATACTTGTAAAATTTCTAAGTATAGGCGTTCTATCTGGATCCACAGACTAGGCCACACAACCAGAGATAAAACCAGCTCCATAACCCAAAGGTGCAAACATGAATATTTGTTGCTAATATAATAAGTTTCATACTCTTGATACAAAAGATGAAAAACAAGTTTCACACTCTTATCACTTTCGAGAATGCAGCTTTTGATAGAAAGCTCATAATAAGAAATAAATAATTGGAATTGGGACAAAATAATTTACATAAAAAAGATGGTGGGAAAAATAAAAGCAAACCTCATGTATTATTGCTAAGGATATCAAGCAATGACCAGAAAGACCAATACATTAAGATATTATTCCTTTTTCCACAACATGTTGAGCTTAATTTATAAATTTAAAAAACGTTAGACAGAAACTAACAACTTACAATCACATTTCACATATGCGTAGCCTCTATGCTAACCCAACTAAATTTCATGTGGTTACAATGCCTTCCCAGAAATGAGGGGTTTGGGCGGGGACAACGATCTAATCTCGGGTGCAGAAGAAGGAAAGAGTATATTCAGCCTGTGCATGAGGATGTCAGATCTGGATGGAATCTCATTCAAAAGGAACTGCTGAACAATTGGTTTTTTAAACCATTCCATCACAGAGTCTCCTGTGGCCCTTAAAACAACCTTACTAACTTCAAATGGGGATTCTACAGAGCTCAGCATCTGTGCAACCACAATCCTAAGAGTGGGTCCTGTAACCAATTTGATACGCCTAGGGATAACTCCGTAATACAACATTCGCTTCCTAAATCTGTGAAGGGTGTGCACAACAGCTATGAGAGCAGCTCCTACTGACAAGTTTCTAACATCAAGAGACCAAGCAATCTGCTGATCGAAAACTATTGCCTTTGGGAAAAGCTTATTCTCATAGGCAACTTTCCAAACACAGCGGGCTCTGTTTATTTGCCCCATAAGAACAAGGTAATTGAGGAGAACATTGACAAAGTACCTAGCAGCCCCCTCTTCCAACTCATAATCAAGACTTTGAAAAAATTCCCTCACAAATGATAAGACTGGTTGTTTTCTCTGTTCTGGGCCAGTAAAAAGTCCACACATAAAAGCATGAGCCTTATGTTTCGTAGCACTAAGGATTGCCATCAAATGTCTCTCATCGTTTTCTTCTTGGCATCGTACCAGATAGGCAAGAATTGATGTGTAAAGAACTAGATCCACCTTCGCAGAGGAGTTCACATAGGTTTCAAGGAGAGGCTTTGCTGACTCATATAATCCATTCTTCATACATGACTCAAACAACTGCCTAACTATGAAACTATTTGTTCTAATCCCTGATGAATCCATAAACCTTAGCCACCTCAAAGCAAGATCAATGGAACCATCCTTAATATAAACCATTAGAACATCACTAGCACTCACATCAACAGAAAATCCCATAGACTTCATTTCAAGTAATATTTTTGCAGCAACATCCACAAGTTTCTTATTAGCCAAGAGTGTTAAAAGGGCCGTATATGTGCTCAATCCAGGTCTCAAACCTGCATTAATCATTGAGTTATAAAGCTTCATTGCGGAATCTACCTGTCCTGAGGCTGCATGCATTTCCAGGAGACACGAGTAGGTAGATGGAGTGGGCAGAAATCCAGCTTTCTCCATGTCCTTGAATATAGATGTCGCAGTATCAAGCTTTCCTGATTTTGCGTGAGACTCAATGATCATTGTGTATAAGCCAAAATTCGGCCTAAAACCAGCACTTTTCATCTCACTCCAAAGCTGAAGAGCGGTATCTAGCTTCCCAGCCTTTGCATAGGATTCAATCAAAGAAACAAACATAGTTGCAGATGGCCGAAACCCAGAGCTCTGCATTTCCGTGTACATTTTCATTGACGTCTCCAGTCTCCCAGCTTTCCCCATTGAATCAACAAGTGATGCAAAGATGCTAAAGCTTGGCCGAAATTTTCTTTCTTTCATCTCTTGAAAGAGCTTAACAGCTGCATCAAGACGGCCTGATTTTGCCAAGCTAGGTATCATCAACTCATAGGTAGATCCATCCAACAAACACCCTGCCGCTTGCATGCTCTCATATATCTCAAATGCCTTATAAGGCAAACTTCTATTCAAAAATAACATCATAAGAGCATTGTAGGTTTGTGTATCAATTTTACAACCATAATCCTGAGCCTTCTTGAAACAACAAAAGGACACCTCTAATTTCTCAGCTTTAGCCAAATACTGAATCACCCTATTATATGCACTGAACAAGGAAGCCCCTTTATCACTAGACTCTTGAACCATCTCCTCAAACAATGACTGAATCGCATCAAAATCTCTGTTTTGATTTAAGTCATCAAACAATATGTCATAACACTCATCACTCAGAACATACCAAGATTGTCTCTTAGCCCATCTAAACAAACTCAATGATGCATCACTATCCTTCACCACCTTCATGGCTTGTATTATATGAGTCATATTAGGCACAAACTGTAGCTTATCCAATTGGTTCTCTAGTTCTGGTCCCCATTTCCACCTCTTAACTACCTCAACAATCTTAGCAACTGCTGAGGAATTTAGGATTGGCTTCTTCAAGCCACCCACCATGACATGATCATCAAGCCCCGGCTCGACGGACCGAACACCTTTACCAGAGTATATAACGCTCCCTGATTCATCCAAGTACTCTACATCCTCACTCCAATTACCAGAACAGTAACTTCTAACAGAAAGGGGGGTTTTAGTAAAATTTGGGGTTCTAGAAACAGAAGAAAAGGGGGAAATTTGATTGATACCCATTGAAGAATTAAAGAAACCGAAGCTACCAGAGCAATTATTGAGTGCATTTTTGCTAGAAATAAGGTTTCTTGAAGAGCTGGGGCTTACTGTTAGAGTGAAGTAGACATTTCTAGGGCAAAATTTACGACTTAAACGATGAAGCATTTGAAATTCTCAGGGAAAAACAGTAATTGCTTACCAGGTAGTCTTCAAGTTTTCTCCTTTAGGCCAAAATCCTTAAACCCTGCTGAATTTGGCCTTTGAATGCGAAATTTTATGTTCAAAAGATATAAAGCTCATATTTGGGTATAGAAAAATGGGCATACAAAATTTAATACAAAATTTGGGCCTTGCTCCCCGCCTAATTTAGGATGAAATGACCTAGTTTTAGGCCACATATTGAGCCGAACCCGTCCTAGTTTTGGTCCTCGAATTGGGCCTAATTTGGGTTAATAAAGGCTCATGGTAAGCATATAGGGTGACTCTAAGCCTGTTTCTTCTATCTTGTTGTAGTATATATATGAATTATGGAAGGTTCTTCAATCATAGCTACCATTATTGCTCCCTCAGTTTCCATGTAAGTTAGTTACAACAATAACCCAATTCTTTCTGGCTAATTGTTCATTTAAGAGACCAACATTTTGTGAAAATACTCAATTAGGACCTATCGTTAAAAAATGTTCAAATCATAGCCCAATATTGCAAAATCGGCTCAATTAAGAGCATGCCGTCAATTTTATATACTTAATTAAGAGCTCATATAAGGATCTAACGTTGAAGGGAGGCCCTTAATTGAGCTGATTTTGTGATGTTGGATCCTTATTTGAGTTTTTTTTTAAAAGATAAGCTCTAAATTGAGCATTTTCGCAAACATAGACCCTTATTAATATGAAAATTTAGCCATTCTTTCTACATAGTTAAGTATACCTCCTTGCCAAGAATACATAATCACATAAATTTAGTCTGCAATTGGGGCTGCTAGCATCCAACAGAAATTATCCAAAATTGGTAATCTTTGCCTATTCAACTTTTGCCTCCCTTTCCTTTGAAATGATTGATCCACAATTATGATTAGGAAGCTGCTTAATTAATTAAGAAGCTTACAACTCCAAATACATGAGAGATATAAAATATGAGGAACTTGGTAATAGAAATACTCTTGCAAGCCAACTAAAGTAAAACCATCTCGCAAGCCAACACAGTCTCATGGACAATATTGACAGCTTTTAGCCAACACAAGCTGCAGGATGCTTATGCCGAGAGAATATATATATGGATGGAGGATATTGAAATTTTTGCTCACCTTTCGGTCCATGGTAGCAGCATATGTTACACAAATAAGGTTGAAATATCAAAATATGTAAGCAAAATGGCATGCTTAGAATAAGCTTCATTTCTTCCACTTTTATAACTGTTTTGTTAGTCTCTAATTAGGAATATATATATACGAGTCTTCTCAGTAGAAAATGCTTCCCTGTCTTCAACTATTGCAGCTTAATTTGTCTAGAAACCTGCTGATCAGATTAAATGGGTATTAGAATATGCTGGTATTAATCTAGTTTTGTCAACAACAACATGGACAGTCTAATCAAAACTTAATCATGGTAAACATGATTACATTACCTTAAACCTAATTGTATGACATATATAGAGCCTTCCTTCATCCTTGGAACATATATTTAGTTAACCTTGGTATTTCATAGAGCAGAGGAGGACTAGAAAGGATAAGGATTTTCTATTCCTTAAAGCTGCAATCAATTTAAACTTGCAGCAAATTGGGGTTAAACTATAATTAAATTGATCTCTTTGGCCTTGTATTGAACTCTTCATCAGTTGTAATGAAAGGGCAACTATAAGTACTCCATAATCATGAGCTCTTGTGGCTGGCTTTGTATCATAATAATTATCAAATGGTAGAGACAGCATTATTATCTTCTTCTTAATTATATGCTTAATATATATTGCTTTCATTGATATCATTTAGAAATAATGAAAACAATACTTGGGTATAAATAAATAAGCATCACTGTCTGGTGCCTTCGGAAGGAAGAAAAAAAAAGATTTATGCAGTGCTGTTCAATCCATTTAAGTATACATTCATTAATTCTTCACAAGATGGATGCTATGATATGACCAATTATAGTTTCTTCTTTTCATTTTTGGTTCAAATTTACTTTAATGTCTTGATTTGGTTTCTAGAAAAAGTGGGAAAAGCCAAGATTTGTGGAACAAATTAACAATATTCTAATTTGTCACTCAAACATGAATGATTATGGTCAAGCAGATTGTTTAATTGTAACCTGTTTTGTCACTCAAACAGCTAGCAAGCCCAGCTTCCACAGTTGAGCAAACTTGAAGAATATTGCTGTTTGTTCATATTCATACATAACATAATACATGACAAGTTTTATTCCTACCTGGCTTTTGACATCTTGTATATAGTGCAGCTCTTCATAGAACCAATTTGTTGAGATGGTAGCGATCTTTACTTTTGGGCAAGACTAAGACTAAAAGTATTTAAAATTGACATGATTTTACCTAAAAAAAAGTTTTTGATAGAAAGGTTACAAGAAAATTTTGATCTTTGCAGAATCATTGAACTTGCTTTTGGCCTTTGGGGCCAACTCTAAAGTAGAAGGAAAAAAAACTGCATGGCTACATTGATTGGGTAGCTGTTGGGAGAGGTGCATTGTCCCTCCACACACCAACCAAACATCATAAACAAACTCCAATGCTTCCATTGCTACGTGCTTGACAAAAGTAATTTATAGAGTGAGGGTATCATTTTGCCCCCTCAACATTAGCGAAGCATTAATGAAGCTATTCATATCCTAATAAACAAACACTTTTTTTGGTTAAGAAAAAAAGTACTTCATATAAAAGTAGGATAGGGGAGAGAGGTTACTCCTTCATAACCCAATGTAACCTTTCAAGTACTCTTTTGAAGATTTATATATAGACTCATTTTCTATGAAATTTCTCGGATTTACCTACATCAACGAAGGAATGTAGTCGAACCCTTACCACTTGCCTTCAACCTCTTTTGGTAATAAAGAAAAACTTTACCCTCAATAATGCTTCTCTTCTTTGTAGTATGTATATTGTATACTATCCTTTCATCATATGGCACAACTTTTATATAAACTGTTTTCTTCAGTGCTTCTGCTACCTCTATCCCTACTTAAGTAGCCAAGCTGGAAAGTGAGTTTGGGGAGAGAAAAATAAGTTTGTTTAATTTGAAAAGCAAAAGCTATATACCTAAGCCTAAAGGTTTAATTTGATTTTATTTCATATCGAAATGATTGAAGTCATGTTTTGAATCCATTCTTAATATATGCACGAGACAGCAATATTTAGGCCTATATGTGTAACTATCATCATTCATCATGTAGCTAATCTAAGCCTCCATGTTGCCCCCACTAACTTGATCAATCAATGATAAATAGTGGGATGATTGTATGGAGACTAATATATAACATAGGCAGCAAATTTTTTTTTTTGGTAGAAAAAATTAATGTCATGATCAACCACTTTCAAATACTTTAAAAGAAAAAAAAAAAGCAATATATACAAGGAGTTAACTCGATTAATAACTTCGTTTTGTCCCGATCTAATAAGAGGTTAGGTTCGAAATCTTGATGCCAATCACTCATTCACGGTGATCTCATATGTATCAGAACTCTTACGAGGATATGGAACATCTTATTGTAATTTGAGAGACTAAACAATTTATATATCATTTTTTAAAAAAATTTTGTTGAGTAATATACAAAATAGTAGGTGCTATTTTGTTTCTGTCATTTCCAGTGATGAAGAGGACTTGTATATTCTATTCTTAAATAGAAAATTAAGATTATGAAGATAAGAGCCCCCATGTGCTTACTTGATTATGATAATTCCAATCTGTTAATTAAGACTCTCTTGGGCCCAACAACATTTTATAACCATCACTTTTGGCTGACTGCCCTAGAAACACAACTCATTGCTTTGTAATCCATGCACATGGTTATGGACACATTTATATTCTTTGACAGTTTTGACTCCCTTACCTCCAACTCCAAGAAGAAAGAATACAGTTTTTCTTCCCCATGATCTTGTTTTTAGAACAAGAAACTATGGGTAAATTACAAAAATTTGTTTAGCTTCCAATAAGGTTCACCCAAGAACAAGGGCATGAACTTGTAATTTAAGACACTGTTTGAGTCTCCATGATTCTTCATTCATATATTTCTATTTATCTTGATGTTGAAAATAAGGTAACCTTCATTTTTCCTAGACTTTCTCCAACCCAAAAAATAAATAATTGTCCCTCAATCAACCATTCACTTTCCACCTAAGACTAAGAATCCTATTATTTTTAACCAAAAAAATAAGAATCCTATTATTGAGATAATGGAAATTAAGAAGAGCCAATAAGAGTTGATCTTAGTAAGAGCTTTGTGTGATTATTCCTTTCCACTAATTAAGGTTATTTGAACCTAAATTTAGACATGGTTTGGAAAAACTATAATAAGTGGAGAGCTTTCTATTCCGACAAAATCATAATGTAATATTCTTACTTCCATACCTTCAACATCGTTATCTTTAAAGCCACTACTAACTCTTTTCCCTTCTTTTTAATCCTACTTTTCACTTTTCCCAGTGTTTGTCATCTGCTTTGCATTATTCTATTCAGCACTAAAGATTGAAATTGCCTCAGAGTGGGTGCTAAGAATCTTTGATAGTCTTCACCCTCTTTAAGTCACTTTTGACTTGTAAATATTTGTATTTTAATGTCCCCTTGCTATCAATATTGAAAATTTAACATATGACTTGCAAAGTTACAAGCATCATGTCATGAAAATTCAAATTTGCCCTTCATTGCTAATGTTGTCTGAGGTGAAATATATGTTCTGAACTTCTGCTAGGATGAAATTTCCACCTACAAGGTTTTTGCAATTTTAGACATCATCATTTCAAAGACAACTTTTTTCTCAATTGAAAGAGCTAATGCTTTGTCTTGTGCAATGGAACAGCATTCAGTTGCCCACCCCAGTTTGGTCCCTGCCTATTTTATCAGAACATGATGGCACTGTTTAGTTCAATTATATGAAATGAAACAATGCCAAGAGAAAAAGAATTGCAAAAGACTTCAGATTAGTAACTGGTAAACAATATCCAAAGGGGTTCCAAAATGGAAACCGGTGAAAAGGAATCCGGTAACCTAGCTATAACATGGAGAAGAAATCACAGAGGAAAAACTAGAAAATCAAAAAAGTGAAGAAACAATACAACAAAAGGGGACAAAAAAAGATTCCAACAAACAAATATTTCTTCTCTTCAATCAAATGAACAAACCGGATTCTTCTTCGCCGGATAACCCCCTTATAAATCTTTCAATATCTTAGAAGTATTAGTTAAAAACTCATCCCAATTCCTCTTGGCCTTCTGAGGGGCATCTGATTAATTCCAATATATTAACTACCTCTGCCATATCCGGCCGATTTGATGGTACTTGTGACGTGCAGATCAACCCTAGTTTCATCACTGGAATTGCCTCCTCGGCTGGGAATTTCCCTTGCAGCCTTCCGTCAACACATTCTTCTACTCTGCCTTCTTCCAATGCTCCTCGTACCATGTCACAAAGAACCACCACATCATCTTCCATGTACTCAACAGGCCTCTTCCCAGTAACCACTTCCAAAACCAAAACACCAAATCCGTACACATCACATTTCTCAGTTATTTTCACTGTCCTGCAAGCAAACTCGGGTGCCATGTAGCCAAGTGCACTCTGAATCTTGCTGCTTAAAACATAGCGGTCTAGCATTGGCAACAGCCTTGCGAGGCCAAAATCTCCTACTTTAGGTTCACCTGAACCATCAATAAGGACATTGCTTGACTTGATATTGTAATGAATAATATTTGATTGGTGCAAGTGAGCCAAGCTTTTTGCAGTCCCTAGAATGATACTGAACCTGTCATTCCACGAAAGATAATTTCCACCTGCTCCTTCATGGAGATGCTTGTACAGACTTCCACCAGAAACAAATTCATAAATTAGAAGCTGCAGTGATGGAGTCCAATAATAGCCATCAAGAGCCACAAGGTTAGGGTGCCTTATTTTCCCTAATTTTTTAACTTCCCTTTCAAATTCGTCTTGTGACTTGACAAGACTTGAGACAGTGAGCTTCTTGATTGCCACCGAGCGGCCATCTCGCAAAACTGTTCGGTACACTGCTCCAAACCCACCACGCCCAAGCTCACAATCCTTGTTGAGCAGAGCATGTGCTCCTGTGCTAAAGTCAGGCTCACCAGAAAACATGACAAGTTTGCCAGAATTCGCATCTGTTGTAGGGGAGTGGCTAAAGTCATCTCCAGCAGATAAAGTGAGGGCTGCTGCAGACCGCGATGTTGATGACCTAACACGGAGATTAAGGACAGTGATAGCAATGACTCCAACAACAATGACAGCAGCTGCACCAATAGCAATGAGGGCGGAGATACTGAGAATTATCCTTTTATGACCAACATTTGGAGGTAATTCACCGGAAATGGAATCAGAAGAGGAGTTGGGATTCAGGACAATGGGTTTAGGGAGAACTGCAGGGCAGGATTTGTTAGCCGCAGCGCCACAGAGTAAGGGATTGCCAGAGACAGATGTGGGTGATATGGTGTTAAAAAATGCCCCAGCAGGCAGTTCTCCTTGTAAATTGTTGTGGGAAATGTTAAAGGATGAGAGGTGGATAAGATTGGCCAACTGCTTGGGTAGTGTTCCTGCAAGGTTGTTGAAAGACAAGTCCACATTTTCTAAATTGCTCAATTTTCCAACTTCGGCAGGTATCGGCCCACTCAAGTTGTTTCGTGATATGATCCTACACGATTTAACAAAATGAAACAAAATGGGAAGTTAGAATGATTTACCACCTGCTCTCAGCAATGGAGATATTATTGAAGTAAACTGACAGCTGTATACTGAAATGACTGTAAATTGGATCATCTATTGTTTCTAGGTTTGGAGGTAATTTTTTTTTCTGAAGCCCGGATGGCAAGAAATTTGAACTTAATTAGTTCTGAAGTAGCTAAAAACTCTACAATCACATATATGAACAGTTCAAAAGGAAAAGAGACACAACAACATGCAGCAACCAAATTTTCACATGGATGTCTCATCAAAAAAATGTACGGCACATCACATAACATTGCAGTAAGAGCTTTCAAACATGTTCTTGATGTCCAACTTAACCCACCAGAAGTTTATCTTAGCCCTGAAGGTAAATTTGATGATTGTAAATTGAGATATTAAGAGACTATTTGGGTATAACAGCATGCTCTGAGCATTAGAAAAACTACAAATTAAGCTAAAGGTATGTACAACCAACCTAAAATTGAAAGAGAAGCTAAATGGCACAAATCATATTAAAGACAAGGAGAAACTTACAAAGTTGTTAGCAAAGTACAGTTCTCTATCGAAGTCGGAATTTTTCCCTCCAGGAAATTTGCATTGAGTCTTAGATCCTTCAAAGAGTAAGCTCCTCCAATTTCAACAGGAATGCTTCCATTCAGCTGATTTTGACTCAAATCAAGAACATTCAAAGCCTTCAATTCTCCAACAGCTCTTGGAATAGGCCCAACCAGAGAGTTCCTTGACAGATTCAAGAGCTGCAAGCTGCTTAAAACCCCAATATCAGATGTTATTTCCCCAGAAAATGAATTGTGAGATAAATCCAAGACTTGAATCTTCTGAAGGGAAGTTCCCGGTGAAGTTGAAATTGGATTATTCACATTTGCAGCAAGCTTCTTCTCCGAAAGTGAGACTTGATTCAAACCCGCTTTGAAAATCCATCCAGGTAGATCACCGGTCATCAAATTCTGGCTAAAATCCAATGCCAATAGATTAACATTGTTTTCCATGGATGCAGGCAAGCTTCCATTTAAGCCATTAGCAGAGAAGTTTAGCACCTTCAAGAACTTGAGATTTCCTAAAGAATCAGGAACCTGACCAGAAAATTTATTCATAGAGAAATCCAAAGTCTCAAGACTTTTCATTTCTCCTATCCAAACAGGAACCTCACCAAGAAATGAATTCCTGCTCAAATTTAGATAACCACACAAGCTAAGCTTCTGCATTGTCTCTGGAACTGACCCAGAAAGCAAATTCATGCTAAGATCAACTGATCTCAACAACAAACAACTCCCAATCCCATCAGGAATCTGCCCAGAAAACCTATTCTTACTCAAATTAATTGATCTCAAATTATTCAAAGCCTCAATCCCTTTTGGAATTTCCCCCTCCAACAAGTTACCAGACAAATCCAATGACCTTAAACCACTCAAACCCCAAATCCCACCCGGCAATGACCCTGAAAACTGATTCCAGGACAAGTTAATAGAAGCAAGAGTAGCACATGAGCCTAAACTCCCAGGAATCTTACCTGAAAACCTGTTATTAGCTAAAGAAATGGACCTTAAAGACCCACATTGTTTAAAAAAATCATCAGGAATAGAACCTGAAAGAGAATTCTGACTCAAGTCAATGATTCTGAGACTTTCAAGCTTTGCCAAGTTGGGGCTTATGGTTCCACTGAGGTTGTTCTTCGCCAAAGAAAGCTTCCTTAAGAACGTCAGCTGCAAAAGGCCACGGCCGATCCGACCCGAAAGAGACAACCCGTCAAGGTTGAGCTCAGTTACCCGGTTGGACCTTGGGTTACATTTGACACCAAACCAGTTGCAAGGAGTGTCATCATCTTCATTCCAAGTTGAAAGCTTCTGGTTTGGATCTTGAATGTCTGCTTTAAAAACTATGAGGCCCAAAACATCGTCGTTTAAAGAGGGGCTTAAAGATCTCGCTGGAAAAGAAGCAACAACCAAAAGAACCAGCCAAAACAAAAGTAACGTTAAAACACTTTTCAACTTCATCTTCCTCTTCACCTTCAGCATTTCAAAAACTCCATTTTTATTTAGCTTCACAGAATAACAACAAAAGCTTGAGAAGACAAAAATGTGGCTCGAAACAAGGAGATTTTTTTTAGCAAAGTGAAGCAGTGGGACAATAAAAAAGGAAACCAGAGGTCAAAGGTGGAAGAGAAACAAGGGGTACACTTTATAAAGCTAAGATTTTTGAGGTTAAAAACAACAGAATGGAGTTTTCCGTTTCTGAAGGCTAAATCTGAGAACTATGAACTGGAAAGGTAGAGGGGAAAAAATGTTGGGTTTCTTTCAAATTTCAAACATTACAAGGAAAACCCTTTACTTAGAAGTCCACCGCCGGTAGGGTTCCGGTGAGAATCACCGAGAAAACAGAGGAGAGAGAAAGAGAGTGAGAAAGGTTTTGGCTTTGTTCTGTTCTTTTCAAGGAGAGAGAAAGGAGAAGTGAAGAACAGAAGAAGAATGGCTTTGTTTGTAATTAATGGAGTTAAGAAAAAAAAACTTTTTTCTTTTCTTTTTTTAAATTAAATTAAATAACGGGAAAGAGAAGGTGATGGGGGCCCGAGGGTGGGTGGGGCAATTTAATGTGGGGAGATGAAGACACGTGGAGGGATATAAAAGGTGGATGGTATCCTACGTGGCAGACACGTAGTCGTTGTCAGTGATGCTTTTGAGGTGGTACATGTTATGGGGTGGAAACATGTTGGGGAAATGTGGTTCTAGAATTGACACTAGTCTTGATAGAGAATTACGGATATACCATTATTAACGGACCAAAAATCATGTTTGTTGCCCTAAGCCGTAGTTGTAGGAGTTTTTAGAGGGAAAGTGACCTATCTTTTGTTTTGTTTTTCCGGTATTTAACTACCAACGTGAACTTTGGCCAAAAAGAACTACCAACGTGAACCATCTAACTTGTTTTGCTCATGTTGTTTTTTCCTAATTTTTTTTAGAAAAATGGTTTGTAGTCAATTTATAGTACTTAATGCAGTTAACTCAAGGATCAAGTGATTCTTATATTTTCTAATTTTTCTAATAAAATGGTTTATTTTCAATACATATATACAATAGGGAGAACTTTTAAAATTTATATATATATAATAATAATAATAACTATCGTAAGTGGTTAATTACCAAACTAAACTACTTTTGTAGTTTGATATTGGGTAAGAATAGTGGAGAGGTTCTTTGATTTTTTTCAAGTCAATCCAACGGCTCTTAGGTGTCTATATTTTATTTTAATTTCTCTCTCCAAATGCCCAATTTCATTTAAAAGCATTGGATTAGTTTGAAAAAATTGATGGAGATGATACTCTCCACTAATAATGATACTTAAAATTGTGAAACCTCATAGTGTAAGGATTAAGCTAAATACTCAAGTGCAAGGTTTTCTAACTTTTTTCATTTTTTCTATATATTGCAATATATTGCACCAAAAAGTAGTTGAGGAATTCCATATTTCTTTTTGTTGCCCAAAAAAGAATGAATTTCCGATTTTTTAAAAAAAACTTTGCTACACGCCCCTCCATTTTGTCACACACAATGTTCCCTCCTGATGTATTTATCATATGTCAGGCCACATGTTATCATTTTATTGGTTTCAATACATCATTTATAAATTTTAATTTTTCTAACCCTTAAAATAAAATTTTAATTTTAATTTGGGTTAAACTTAGTAAATTAGTTATATATTTTATTTCTAAAACCCTATAAAAATATTATTAATTATGGAATTTACCCTTAAAATAAAAATAAAATTTTAATTTGGGGTTAAACTTAGTGAAATTCGTTTTGTATTTTATTTCTAAAACCCTATAACAATAAATTATTAATTTTGAAATTTACCCTTCAAATAAAATTAAAATTTTAATTTGGGGCTAAACTTAGTGAAATTAAGGTTAAACTTAATAAAAAGAATAAAAAAAGAAAAAAAAAAGAAAGGAAGAGAGAGAGAAGACACGTGGCCTAACGTGTGATGGACACATCAGGAGGGAGAATTGTGTGTGACAAAATGGAGGGGCAAGAAGAATTATCCTTTTTTTTAAATAATTGCAATTTTCTTTTTTTTAGATAAGAATCATTTTCATTTCTTGAAGAGATTGGGATTACAAACACACAGGAAGACCCATACACCGCTACATGATTAGCTACATGACCGAAACATTAATCTATGAGCCAACAAACCCCTTCCCCAACAAACAAAGCTAGTGAAATCTCATTACAATTCAAATAAATATCTATACCCAAACATCTAAATGAGAATTCAACCCAAACTAGAAACTATAACATAAATAAATTAACTACCTACCAAATAAACAAATAAATTACAAACAAACTCACATTTCGTGAGAGTTGAAAACAAATTATATAATTGCAATTTTCTTAACATTTATAATTTAGAGTTCTTAAGGCCAATTATATATATATATATATATATATTATTTTTAGTGACTATGGAAATTACTTAAAGGCCAAATTGAGGATTAATGTGGTGCTTCCTTTTGGCTTTTTTTTGGTCTTTTCTCACTTTTTGGGTGACTAAAAAGTCCCTCGATGAATTACCTCTCTTACTTTTCCTGCTGCCCTTTTTTGTAATTTACTATTTTTATATTTATGATTAAGTGTGTTTTAATTACATATTAATTGTGTGTGGATATTAGAACTTACCGGTTCAACTCTTCTACCGGAATTCAAAGGATTGGTGCTATAAATATATCTGCAATAATGGTTGATTCATGGGTAAACTATTGACATTCCAGTTATGTTTTCCTTTCGTCTTCATTTCTATTTTGGTGGATTTCTTCTTCCCTAACATTTCTCTAAATTGGTTTCGCATGGATTTCTGTTTCCTAAAATTTCCTGGTGGATATTGATAAGATCCTTCCATTTAATTTAGCAGCGCCTTAGGATGGAATAACCTAAAGTGAGGAGCTTTCACTTCTCATCGCAACATTTTAAGGTAAATCTAGATTTATTTGTTGATTGTATTATTTGATACTTAAATTTAACATTTCCTTATTCATCTTCTATTTTACAAAAAAGTTTTTTTTTAAATTTATCATTTGACTTCGTTTTTATTGAGGTTTCTATTAGTTGCTTATGTTTAGTATATTTCCACATTTCCAAAAACACAATTAGCCAATGCATTATGTAATATGCTCTTGCAAATGTTCTCAACTAATTCAATTTTCCTACGACAACTATACATGCTCCTTGACTACAAAAAATTAGGCCTTCCTTATGCAGAAGCCAAATTCTTCCACCTACCCAAGTTCATTAATTTAACAATTGCAATCAAGATAATCAACATACATTTCAAGCAACAATCAATATTAGCTTTATCTTGATGAATTATCTAGAGATGAGGGAGTAGAATATTAGCTTTATTTTGATGAATTACCTAGAGATGGAGTAGAATTTAGGTAATGCACTTTTAGAATGAAAGAGAGGTCATGTGTTTTGCTTTATATATGTAAATTATTTGTTTCGATGTATGAATTTCTCCTAACTGATTAACTTACAGCCAATGCAATATTTTCTTACTAACCAACTTAAACAACTACAAAAACTATAACCTTAATAAGAAGTTAACTGCAGCGCAAACGCAGTCCGCTCTACTTGTAAATGATTAACCACAAGTTCTCCCAACTACCTAAATAAACTTGTAGAATATAAGACATAAAGATATTTTTTGGCTACTAAATCAACTGTTTTCAATATGAATTCATATCATACATACAAAAAAGGATTTCATTTATATAAGAGGTCCCCACACGCATTAATTAACTATACATATACCCCAATTATATAATTTGTTCGCAGTTATTACTGCAAAAACTGGAAAATCATGGTGTTAATAATGTTGATTCAATGCCATCAGGCATTTGGTCTGGTGGTAGAATACTGATCTCTTAGTTTTAGCTTTCCTAGATTATGGGGTCTTGGGTTCAACTCTCACGGAATATGAATTTGTTTATAATTTGTTTCTTTATTTGGTAGATAGGTAGTTTATTTATGATATAGTTTCTTAGATGTTTGGGTATAGAGATTTATTTAAATTCTAATGAGATTTCAATGGGTTTGTTTGTTGGATAGAGATTTATTTGAATTGTAATTGAGATCTAGTGTTTCAGTAATGTAGCTAATCATGTAGCGGTGTACGGGTTTTTCTGTGCGTTTGTAATCCCAATCCCTTTAAACCAAGAAATGAAAATATTCTTTAAAAAAAAAACAATGTTGATTCAATTAAATTTGTGACAATGATTGAAACACTATGTTCATAAATAATTACCATCATGCTCCTCATCATTTAAATTAATAATGTTGCAGCCAAATAATCAATTACAACATTTAGCATTTTAAAAATTAGAGCTTTGCACATTTCCTAAATGAGTATAGTTGCTAAAGATAAGATTATTTTATACACAAAAAAATTATGTATCACTTTATGTATAACCCAAAACATTTATGGCATCTGCTGTAGACAGCAGATCCTTTATGAATATGAATATACTAAATTAATAAAATTTTGCTGCAACATAAAAGATTGAGCCAAGAAAAATATGTAATTTTTTTTACATAGTTGAGGAGTAAGGTAGATTATCTTAGAAGTAAGCGTAAGCCATTAACCTGTTCAGAGATTTATGAATTCATTGAACTTTCACTCACAAATTTTCTAAACTTACAAATCTCACTATGAAAATTCGTCGAACCCATATATTCCTCCCACCACAAGTGTAAGTCTTTACCCCTCCAACCAACCCACATTAATTCAACAACAGGAGGAAAGGGGAGATAAATCAGGGCAGGGATCAGTGGCAGAAACAGCATGATCACATTCAGCTTGGCCATTAGGTCATCAATTCACGTTCATTATACCATAAATATGAAATGCTTAGAACTTGGAATTTATCTTGTTGATTGAATGGTTATTTTCGAACTAAACAAAAAAAACCCTTTTTATAGACAATTCAATTATATTATACATAATAATATAGTATGAAAATTTTGATTTCTTCATAAAATGGGACCCGAACCAGATGGCATTTTAGGTGAATTGAAGCAAAATAAAAGGGGCAGCATGGGATTAGATTAATATATGTATGGAGAAACAAAAATTGGGAGGGAAGGGAAGAAAAAAAGAGGGAAAGAGAAAGCAAAAGGCAGCAATAAAAGCAAGTAGGTGGCGTTGGTGGGTAGTGTAATAAAGGGAAAGGTGTTTGAGCAGCTGCAGGGGACTGCACCTCATTGCAGCTAGCAGTGCTGTTTGAGAAGGACTCTTCTTTTGCTTTTATAAGCTTTTCTTAAATTCCATTTAACAGAAACAGAAAGAAAGAGAAACACAACACAAAAATCAAAAGAAAAAATCAAAAAGGTCCCCACTCCCCCATTTCTATTCTCATATCGCTTTGGGTGATTTCTTTAATGTACTTCCTTCAATTTCATATACCCTAGCTCTTTTTTTTACCCTATCAGTTCTTTTTGTTCCTTGGGAGAAAAAAAAATTAAGAGCTATAGGTTTATTTCTAGTAGTACTGTCATGATCATTTACGAAACTTCTCTTCTGTTTTTGGTGTGTGTAGGTAAATAAATTGCTATATATGCCAAAACCAAAAAAAAAAAAAATTGCTATATATGCACCCATTTCATGACTTTTTTTTTATCTTACCCATTTCATGAATTTCTATCCTTATTCAGAGATACTAACCCTAATGTACAATGAATTTGCCCTATGGATATACAAGTGGTTCAATAAGATCTTGTTAATCAAGCAAAATTCAGTTCATTTGAACATAATTCAAGTGATTAGGATTGTAGATAATGATCATATCTATTTGATCTTGATCCTTATGGAGTGAAAAAGGAACTACACTAGGTCATAATCCCGCGAGAGTGAGCTAACTCCAAAACTCCCAAAAATCATCCTCAATTCAGATTGCAGGCTACAAGATCGCCTACATGAAGCCAGAATCGCTAGTAATAGCCGGTCAACCATATACAATGGTAAACTCATTCTTAGGCATTGTACATACGGCACGTCACACCCATGCTTAAAGTTGTTTTCTTAAGTTAAGCGGTGTAATTCCACGTTTGTTAAGTTTAAATTGACTAAATCTTCTAAGTTGAGTCTCTCTTCCTATAGCCAATTAATTTTAGATTGAATATCCTAAACGGTTTGTTTACATATAGATCTGTCTTTGTTTCATATCCAACTTCTAAAGAAGCAGGTGAATAGTCGTCTAGGTCAAGCATATGCAAATTGCTACTAGTAATTAAGATATTTTTTGGGTTTTTTTCCTTGTGAAATAAAAAGTTCATATATCCTTACTTAAATCCCTTTCCTTTTTCGAGGGTGAAAGTACACAAATTTCACACTACCTATACAATAGAAACATATCCAACAAATAATAAGATAAATAGATAGATCATAGAGATCAGTAGTAAATTTATAAAGCCTATGCAATAGAATAGAAGCTTGACAAATGACAATATATATAGGAAAAAAGTGAAAATGCCCGGTTCAAGGCTTTAATGTACTAGCAATTATAGATGAGAGAAATTAGGGTTTTGGAGCCCGTGAGCTATTGGCAGTGAGAGGAGTGAGGCGGGAGGCGGCTTTGTCCATTTTCTAGCCTGCTTTTGGCTTGTCATGGAGCTTTGGATATATAGAGAGTTGTAAAAACTTCCAGATATGTGGTTGACTGTGGTCACAAGTTTAGAATTTATGCAAACAAACAGAGGAATTTCCCCTTCCCTTCTTCTGCAATATGCATTTAAACAAATTTCAATCCATACAATTGTTTTCTTGACCTGTTATTGTCAATGCTGCACAACCTCCTAAAAATGGTTTTTTTTTTGGGTAAATAAAAAAAGGGTTTTCTTTCTTTTTTCCCTAATACTATCAACTTTTTTGTTGAATGCCTTGGACAAACATTCAAACTTATGCTTATCTGTATTTTTTCTTCTTTTTTTGGTACTAGGAGGTATAGTATTTAGTACAAAGCCTTTATAATTAGCACCCAACTTTTTTTTGGTAGAGCACCCAAGTACTCTTCAATCATATAATTTGTATTGTGAGATTTAGTATCAAATAATTATACCAACATGCATGATATTGTGGTATATAAATATATAATATAATGCTGGTTTAGTGGAAGAAAGATTAAATATTTATTCTTCATAATATTACCGCGAATATTGAATATAAGGTTTGACGTGCGACTCAATTTCGAATTAATCAAAGTTCAATGATCAAATACTATGGGTTCATACCAAATTAAATATTACTCCAAATTAGTAAATATTCGGTACTAATTAATTACAGATCTTTATTTTTGAAGTATCTATGCAATACTATGGACGTCGTTCATATACCAAATTAAATATTACTGTAAATTAGTAAATATTCGGTACTAATTAATTATAGATTTATATTTTTCAAGTATCTATGCAACAATATATATATATGTTTTATGCGCAATACTCATATTCGAATATTTACAACAATTTATATGACAAAAAAAAAAAAGAAAAAAGAATTACTACAATATTTCTTATTTTGTTTTATTGTTTTTTTTTGAAAGACAAGGATTTATTAAGAGACAATGGGGAAAAATGATGCCTCATTAAAACCCTCAAGAGGAAAAACCCTGAGAAAAATCCTCAGCAAAGAAAAAGAGGACATCCACCCAAAGGCCTAAACAATTATACAAAGAGTTACAAAAGCAATATCCCTTTTGTTTTACTGTTGGTGATGAGAAATCTGTAAATTCAAAACATCATGTAGGAGAAAGATTAATATTAATCCCGAAACAGATTGTCAAATAATTCTCATTTGGAGATGCATGAACAATAATTTTCCCTACTCTTAAATTTGTATCAAAATGACAAAAATGAAAAAACCTAAAAAGAGATAGAAAACGTGGACTGTGGAGGGTGAGAGAGAGAGAGACTAACAAGAGTCAAAGTCAGATGGAGAAAGTGAAATTCATTATTCATGTGATGTAAAGGGCAAATTCTCTCACACACTGTCTCGTAAAGTCTAGGGCTTCTTTTCTTTCTTCAAGTTTAATACTTACTGCTAATATAGTGAGTGAAAAATCCAAGATTCCATTTATATTTTGTTTATGCTTATTTTAAATTTGGTTATCCCCAGGAAAATAAAGCCAGACAGTAAAACGACATCACCCTCCAATTCCATGCTTGTTTTGTTTTCTACCTTTTGTTTTTTCACCACTTTTTATTGGCATTGGTCAATCCCCAGTGTTTCTTTCTACAGTTGGCTGGAAGATTTTTTGGGCCAAAAACCCTACCCGCGCTACTCTGTTAAAATATAGTATATTCATTTTTCTTCCCACAAATTTCTAATGAGTGGTGCTAATTGTCTAGTACTTGCTGGTAAGTGGTCACCCATTTTTAATTCTCTTCCCTTCCTTTTTTTTTTAAATTAATTATCATATCTTGTAAAAAAAAGTTGATTATTATCATATATTAATATATATCATAACAACTTAAAAATAAAAGCTCACTCCCATATAGTACTATAATTTGGTGATCCAAGAATGAATGAATTTGGTTTATCAAAATTAAATGTCTACATGTATGTATATATATAGGACGGTAATTTTTATCTCTAATAATTCTCCTGCTTTTAGGTTTTAGGATCTTCAAAAGTATACTAATTCATACATACCAACTTAAGAATTGAAAGTGTAACTTTATGTATTCCAATTTTTAGATCGTTAGAATTTAAACTTTCGATAATTAGAATTAATAGTCCAACACTCTATCAACAAGTAATGAACGCATGCGTTCAATGGATTAATCTTATCACGATCCTTAAAATAAAAGAAAAAAATAAGAAGAAGAGAAATAAGAGAACATTTTGCCAAAATATTATTTCTAATTAAACAATGACTCATATGGATATGGTCTCATTTCAGATGCATAAGGCTTGTTTATAGAGGAGTTGGATTGGACGAAAATTCAGTTCCATTGGGCCAAGCTTATATAAAGCCCAACTTCATATTATTATAGCAGGCTGAGTCCAATTATTTGATCAGTTTTTTTCAAGGGCTTGATCCTGAAAGCCTATTCAACAACAAAAACCCTATATAAGTCTCTATTGCCTTTCTTAAAATTTAAGTGCTGAACTGCAAGAGGTAAGAAACCAGACTTCGAAACGAAAAGGAGAAAACATGACGACCAATGCAAACAATGATCCCAAAAGGAAGCAATTGATCGTAGCATCTCTTTCTAAACACTTTTCTTTGGATCCTGTAAGCGAAATAAACATCACCCAGTTTTTATTTTCTTTTATTTTCCTGTTTGCATGCCATTATAGCTTTGCCTGGTTTTTGGATGAATCTCTTTCAGTTTTCCTTTTAGAAAAAAGTTGTTTTTCTTGTGCTTTACTTGTATTATTGAAATGGGTTTTACTTCAATTGAGTTATTCTTTCCCTACTTTAGATTTTGGTTGTTGAGTGCTGCTTGGGCTGTTGTTCATGGACTTCTTTGTTCTGGCTATTGACCACATTTTCTTGCAGTCTTGTTCAATGTGCTTCTATTTAGTGCAAAGGAAGGAAAAAATCTTTATTATCTGAATTTGTAAAGAACCGGGCAATTTTGTAAACTTTTTGCTTATATTTTCAATCCTGTGACTGTGAGCTTTACTTCTTTTATCTGTTCAGTTGATTATGTGGCAACTTGCAGGGGGCTTTTGCAGGTGACGTACAGAAGAATGATATCAAGACCTTGTGCTCAAACATTTTGAAACAGAAATCACCAAAAAATAGTGATGAGGTAATTGTAACTAGCCTTTTGCATGAAACCATTCATCTTTGTGTAACTTAGCTATTAGAGCAGTATTAGTGAAGTATAAGATGAGCTCATTGATTAGTATATATCTATAAATCACTTGTGAAGTGATTTGGTCACTTGATTAGATTGAGATGACGTAGATTTGTTGGAATTTTTATCTATGTGTTGTCTTTCTGTCAGCTGTGCTTTCTCTTCGTAAACAGATTTGCTTTTGACCCTTATCTGAAAAATCAAAATCTGATTGCAGGTAATGAAGTGGATAGATTTTGCAGAGAGCTTTCCTACAGATCCTAAGGCATGTTGTGGTGTTTTGAATGAATTAAATGCCGTCTTGGCTTCAAAGTCTGTACTTTTGGGCAATGGTTTTACACCCTCAGGAGCTGACATTATTGTTTTTTCAGCAATACATGCTTCAGTGGTATGTATCTGTTTGCTTTTAGCATGGTTCAAATAGAGATAATCGTAGGGACAAATTGCTACAATACTTGATAAAGAAAATTGTGCCACAATTCTTTAATGAGATACTGAAAGCCTATTGCTTGGTATACTTGTTTGTCGTCAGATTGGACTTTCAAATTCAGAGAAGGAGAAATTGCCACATGTGATGCGATGGATGGATTACATCCAGGTAGAGACAATTCCCATTGTTTGAATTAGCATTTTTAGGGTTTTCTAATGGCTTTATTTATGGTTGGAATAGATTTGCAGAAAGAATGAATATTTTGCCCGACATAGATGTTAGTGGTGTGGCTCTTTTTAACCTTTATGGATTTGCTGCTCATGTTCTGGCTGGAACCTGAGTGGACATGATTAACCAAATAAATTTTGTACAACATTTTTTGAAATTTTGGTTCCATTGAATACCTGTCTTGCCTTTGCATTGAAAACTTTTTATATTTTTCTCGCAGAACAAAGAGAATCTTGGTGCACTTTTTGAGAAAATATTGCTGGAGAAGCCTGGTTTTGAGCCTTATGTAAGTTATTGTAAATTGTTTACTTTGTGTATGTTCCTTTTGGGTTTCTAGTTCTGTGATGGAGCATAATAGATGATGTTGAAGTGAATAGGAATGAAAATTTTCAATACAAGTCAAATGCAGTATTATCTTTGTTCAATAGAGGGGTCTTGATCACTCCACCTCTCTAATCCTCCACCATTCCCCAAATCCCTCGAGCCCAATTTTGTTGCAGAAGTTGTAAATTAGTTTTAAAATCAGGCCAGCATATTAGTTCTTGATCTTATTTTGTTGATCTGATTGCAGATTGCTAAAGCTGCAGCGAAGCCAGAAGCAGATTCAAATGCTAAAAAGACTGTTCAAAGCACAAAAGGTGCAGATAAGTCAGAAGCAGAAGTAAATGCTAAGAAAAGTGATTCTGGGGTACCATTTTTCCCTTCTTGGTTATTGTAGTGTATTAATGTTATCCACTGAGCAATTGCTCTGTAGTTCAGTGTTTGATAAAATTTATTTGACTCAATCAATTTTTGCCTGAATAACACCAATAATGGCAAGTTTTTATATTTATTTTGCAATATAATATTTTGCATAAAGAACTCTTTTGCTGCCTTTTAATAATCAATTGTTTATTTGACATCTTATAGAAAAACAAGGAAGTTCTAGTTTCTTAAGAGGTTTAGATGTGGGAAAGTTATGCTTACACTAGAATTATGATCTATTTTGGACTAATAAAATTCTAACCTTTACCTCCTTTACTTGGCTAATTGGGAATTTGAAGAAAAAGGCCAAGGGAGATAAGGAAGCTGTTCAAGAGAAGAAGAAAGCACCTGAAACAGAAGCAACTGACAAAGACAAAGAACTCAGTGTCAGTTTGCTAAATATACAGGTTGGTCTTATCCGCAAAGCATGGAAGCATCCATCTGCTGATAGGTATCTTGAGAAACTTGTCTGGTTTTTTCAGTATCTTAATGTTTGAGTTACTTTTGTGTGTGGCTGTCTGGATGTGAAATTGGTGGAATGATATTCTAATTTGTTAACGATGTAGTCTACTGGTTGAGGAGATAGATGTTGGAGAGGCTAAATTGCGACAAGTGGTTAGTGGATTGGCCAAGTATTGCAGTCCAGACGATTTAACGGTATTTTTTGAGTTAACTTTTATGTAGTTTTTCGTTTCATTGAATTTTGAAGCTTACATTTTCATGTTCCTTATGGTTTTTGCTTGTGTTATGAGGAACCGTCGTGTTGTGCTGATTACAAATGTAAAACCTGGAAAGCTACGAGATGTGATGTCAGAGGGACTGGTAATCTTCTTGAATTTAATCACTGTGTTATGTTTTTATTCGCTAAAATATCTATGTTCATACAAATATGGATTTTCTTAACTTTCATGACGCTTTAGTGTGGTACTTTGGTCTTAAAAGTTTAACATTTACTCTCTTAATATGCTTTCATCACCTGGGATGAGGTAATGTCAGGAGATATTGATTTAGTATGTGGCGGTTGGCCATTGCTTTGATTTCTTTGGCTATCTAAATTGGATTCTTATTGCAATTTTAAAATGTGTAGCTGATAAAAGGGTCACATATTTAATGCTCTTGCAGTAGAGCAGTTAATTAGTTATATAGCTATTTTTGGTCTTTGTGGATTATAAATTCTACATTGGGTATAAATATATATGTTATAAATTCTGAATCTGAGTGGTAATTCCTGGGATTAAAACATAGGAGCGTCCTTGGCCTGTTCAATCATTACCATAGCCAAAAGGAAGAAGAAATGGAAGTATGTGCTTGCACTTGTTTGCAGTCACATAACCTCCTAGAATCTATGAGTTTTCAGATAACAAATAAAAGCCCCAACATTTGTTTGTTATCAGCAGAATTGTATTTCTGGTGCATATTAGTTGTCTTCTTGCATGAATCACCTCACTAGGTGCAACTTGCTCAATTCTTTGTACCTTTAACATGTATTCTACTAGGTTGAAATCCCTAACTAGAGCATAAAACTGTGTGTGATTCCTTGATTTCCTTTTGCTTTCCACTGAAACAATTCCCTTAAAGTCAGTCCATTAAATTTTTTAGATAAGCTCAATTTGTCGTCTCAAGATAAATTGAGTATCCATAGATTTATAGATTAGCATTGATACATTTCTTTCAAGAAACTACTGAAATAGAGCTAGGTTGTGTCCTAATCTAAAGCCTTGATTTTAATTTCCCCCTTTTCAGGTGCTTTGTGCTTCTAATGAAGACCACACCCGTGTAGAGCCCTTACTTCCACCGGAAGGGGCTAAACCTGGTGAGCGCGTTTCATTTTCAGGGTAAGCATGTTCAGAGTTTTGCAGAATTACAATGTTTATTACATGCACATCTCATAGCCTTGCTTTGGTGAGATTATTTGAGTAAACATGAAAGTTATCTTTTACTGCACTTAGCAAAACCAATAGGTTTGTTGCCTGTTCGTTTACTTTCTTTTTTCCTTGCAAGTCTCTTTACCGAAATTTCTTTCTCTCATTTAGGATTGATGGAAAGCCAGAAGATGTCCTAAATCCAAAGAAGAAGCAGTTGGAGAAAATAACACCGGTATGTATTCCATGTTCATGGTCTTTGATGGATTCATGGTGATGCTTTTTCCTGGGTTTGTCAAAATGGCTAATAATTATCACTAGCATTGTCTATTCAATTTCTCCATTACTGGACTGTTTTGGGGGTTGGATTCTATAAATCTAGTTTCTGTTATCACTTATTAGGGCTGTAGTGTGTTGCTTTGGGTTTTTGCATGTGTAAACATAAAATTTCTCTGTTGTGCTGCAGAATCTTTTCACTGATGAGAAGGGTGTGGCCACATTTAAGGGTATCCCATTTATGACCTCAGCTGGGCCATGCACATCATCCATTCCTAAAGCAAGCATAAAATGAAGACAATAAAGATCACTGGACCTACATAATGAAATAGGTTACTGTTGGGAGGTTCCAATTGCAGTTCTCAGCAGACAGAGTACCCCTTGCTCTGCTGAAACCGGAAGAGACCGTGCGAAATGCAGTTGTTGTCTTTTTTTAATCTTTGAATGGTCTAAATCAGTGTGTCGTTGTCACAATCTAATACATAAGAAGATTTTGTTGCCACTCACTACATTAAATTTGAATCTTGTTATACAGTTGGAAAAGTTAAGCAAAGAACTGCAATTTAAACTTGTTTTGAATGCATCTTAATGTACATCTAATATTTCCATTCCGACCGGCTTACGGGTTGGCTGCAAGCAATGCATACTCCTGGCAAGCACTTATGTCTTACCTGTCATTGTCCATCCATTGTTCTTGTGAGGTTTATGTGAAGCTGTGAAGCATTTCATGATGGATGGATGACTAAAGGTTGAAAAATTGCAATCATGTAATCAATGGGAAGGGAAAAACCACCATGTTCATTTATAGGTAAGCCAAAATGGGCTAATTCACCTCTTTTTAAGGATCTGATTGGAGTAAGAATCTGATTTTGTTTAGGGAAATTTTCTAGGCCCACTTGCAGCATAAGTTACCCCAGGGATTTCATGCCGTAGACAGGCTAGACTTAATGTTTAGATGCTGCCTGCCTGCCTGGTTTTGGATGAGTGTGACTAGGACTACAGTGTAGTGTAGGATGAAGTTTCTTTTCTTTTCTGGCCAACATGGTAAAATTCTTAAGCGTAAAGCTCAATTTTTTTATGAAACAAGAACCACTGTTATTTACCTCAGAAAAGTAAAGCTCAATTTTTTTTATGAAACAAGAACCACTGTTATTTATCTCAGAAAAGAACCAATGTTACTGATTTTTTAAAATGTCTACAAATATGTCCTAACAAGCAATGGCGGTCCGCGGAGCCATGTAGAAGCAAGGGGGCCATGGCCCCTTGCTTAAAAAAAATGTTAATTTTTATGTTTGGCCTCGCAAAAAAATAAGATGGCCTTCCAAAAATTATATTCTATAAAAATTATAAATAATTTTTATTTTCTTTATTAGCTTGAAAAAAAATTATCTCACTTCAAAGTCAAGCTTATACACACTCATAACTCATTTCAAAAATAAAAGCATGCACCCTAATTTTAAAGTCTCCAACTATCCATCACTTCATTACCATTATTTCAAATAAGGTTTATATTCATTGCTATCATTGTAGTCACTTTATAATCTACTAGTCTTCACCTTCACGTGCGTTGCACGCGATACATTATGTTTAAATTAAATAAAAATTAAAATAATAATTGAAGTTAATTATAAATAAATCAAAGGAAATAATTTTATGTTAGCGTATAAATCAAAGGAAATAATTTTATGTTAGCGTTCTTTTATTTAAAAGCATTTTAAATTCTTGTTACACACTCCAGTACATTAAATTATCAATGCACAACTAAAACCATGTCAATCACAACAATTAAATTTTAAATAATTTTTTTAACTTTTTTTAGAATAAAGTATAGCGCTAATTCATTAGATAGTATCCGGATTACAAACACAAAAGTATAGACTCTCATACCATAATGATTATACAACTTATTTTAACTTTTAAACCTTAAAGTAACAATGATAATACTTTTATTAGTTTATAATATGATTGGGTTGGGTCCAAACCTACCAAAAAGTCTCCAATTTTTTAAAATTAAAATGGTAAAAAAATTTATTTAAAAAATCAATTTATTTAAATTAAAATGGTAAAAATAAAATATTTATAAAAATATTGAATTTAATTAAATAAAAATAGAGTTTGTAGTAGAATAAAACTGTAAAAGTTTAAACATATCATTTAAGAAATATATTTAAAAATTATAATATATATCTAAGTTATGTAATTAAAATAGTAAAAATGGTAAAAATAAAATAGTTATAAAGAGATTAGATTTAATTAAAAGTTCTAATATATCTAAGTTTTTTTAATTAAAATAGTAAAATGGTAAAAATAAAATAGTTATAAAGAATTACATTTAATTAAATAAAAATAGAGCTTTTAGTTAGAGTAAACTATAAAAGTTTAAACAATGACATTTAAGAAATATATTCGAAAAATAAGGGTATAATGGTCGATTCAAAAGTTTTACAAAACTCGTACTTATATATATATAGTATAGATAAACTTCTAAGAAATGAAAGATAATGTTACAGTGAAAGTTCTCTAGTTGAAATTAAGGAAATGGTCACCATCCTCTATTTTGTCATGTTCCATTAGGAAGGGATGTGTTGTTACATTAATCCTAAATTTGGAAAAGAAGTTGTTTATATTTAGTTGAATTTGATGTGCATATATCAACAGAGACAGAAGATTAGTTGGATTAATTTTAGATAGAAATTAAGATTGAAAAAACCATATTATTTTGTTATTTTATGTCATGAATCATTATCACTCAAAAGTTTTTGGGTACAATCCCTCGATAGTTACATTGAATCTCAATTAGTTTGGAGTTAAGTCGCATCAGACCACAAATGAAGACAAATTTTTCCAACATATATTTTCTTTTGAGTCATAATGATATCATGACATAAAATAGCAAACCGATATGGTTTTTTCAATTTCAATTTCTATCTAAAATTAATCCAATCTCATATTTGAGATCTTGGTTAAAAGCATTAAGCACCTTCACTCGACAAAATGAAAATTTACATACACTTTCCTCTTGGCTGAAATTTCATACAGGTCTCTGAACTTTGCCATAAATCTCAAATAAGAGCTCGAATTTTAAAAAATGTCAAATAAGAGTTCAAACTTTTTGGGAAGACTCAAATAGGTTCATTATGTTAATACAAACGGAGCGTGAGTTACACCATGAAAAAAGCGCATGAGCAAATAAGAAATTGACACGCAACTTTTATTTTCAAATTAGAAAACAATGTATACCTTAATTCAAATGCAATATCTCTTAATCAGAGTTGACATTTTGATGATTTTTTTGCTTGATATTTTGCTTGGTTTATTGCTTGACATGTGCGGTGGCTAGCTTTTAGTTGATTATAAAAGCTATGCAAAGCTCTCTCAATCTTCATCATACTAAAAAACATGGCTTCGTCTCTTTTACCATCATCCACCACAACCACTTCTAACACTGCCATTACCACTCCCTTTGCCTCTTCAATCCTTCCAAGAACATCCCAACTCTCCATAGTTAGAAAGCAAAAGCCTGAGTTCATCGATCCCAAGCCAAGAGTAGTATCATACAAGCCCACTAATGATGGTGACCAAAATCCTACTCCCAAAAACACCGAAAAATCTTTTCTCTCAAACAGATTTGATAGAAAAGATGTTCTTCTTGGCCTTGAGGTCTTTATGGCCTTAGCTAGGCACAAGTCTTTATGACCTCCCCAAGATCGAAATCCTGACTCCGCCACTATTAACAAGGACTAAAAATCAAACAATGAGATTGCTGAGATCGGTCATTCAAACCGAGAATCTAACATCTTTAAACAAACTACCCGTATTGATAGGCTAAGAAACAATGATTTAGAATTTTTTTGTTTGGTGCCTTATCCAGTATCCAGAGCAAAGATTAATTCGGATCCGACCTGCGTAAGTGGTTCTGGTTTTGATGGGTGAATCTACCAACGAGGATAGCTGCGTATACAAGATCTCGAAGCTGAGACTTTTTAAGCTGGAACAAGCCGCTTACCACTTGATCCTGAGACTTTTTACCAATTCATAAGTCCATTTACATTTAAAAAAAAAAAACAGGTTTTCCATTTGCTTGGATATTATTACCTAACAAAAGTGACAATCAAGATTTCATTTAGAAAATCTCGGATATGAATCCTAAAATAGGAGGAGCTATATTACCGAGGGAATTTTATTAGTATTATACTTTTCTATGTAAGGGATTTTATTGTTTCAATATTTGGGCAATTCGAAGCTGGCAGAAGAGACAATAAAATTCTCTGTTATATGATCTTCTTTCTTACACCCAAAAAAAATCAATTAATATCCATCATATCATATTATACCATATATTACTATAATAATAATAATATATTTAGGACCATAATTGATGGTAAAGAAAATCAAATTGAACAAAAAAAAATCAAGAAATAGAAAAAGGAAAATCAATCTCTTTGGATTTTATTATGTTTATCAACCCATGATTTGAATATGATCCGTACAACTACCCCAATGAATATAATCAACTTACAATAATCTATGATTCTATTTACCAAAAGAAGAGAAAACAAACATGTCCCCATTAATCTTTTGCATGAAGAAATTGAAAAAAATATGCATCTTATTATTCTGCAATCTGCATATCTGTCTCAAGAGGCAGAGGGTCAGATTCTATGGTCAGATTGGATCTTGCCCCTTCAATTGCTTTGATCTGGTAAACCAAACCCTCTCTTCATATATTATCCTCTAAAATCAACCATATCTTCTAATATGTATAATTTTCCTTTTGTTTTCACACTCAACAACATATATATCATTCTTCATTTTTTCCGATAATTTAATACATGTAATGTTTTACAAAAACATAGTAAGATATCGATAAATTCGCGCTTTTTGTGCTATGATAAACAGTTGCGTGGCCTATTGATAGAACGTTGTACAAAAACCCTTTGGCATGTAACATTACATACTTGATCCTTCAAGAAGTTCCATTCAAATTTAGAACTATATGTTATAGATAAAATATGTATTTACTATGTCATAAATGAATGAAAAAAAAAAAAAACTTGTGGGGGGGAAATCTTTATAAGACAAAAATTTAAAAAGAAACAAAAAGTGTTGAGGCATTTAAGTTAGTTCATAAATGTGATGTGGTCCAAATCATAAGGGGGATGGAGGGGTATTGGCATTTCAGCCTAGGAAAGGATCCTGCAGAAAAGGATTGAAGATACTGATTATGATTCTGAATATACTGAAATTAATTAAAAACCAAAACAAAACAAAACAAAAAGAAGCAAATTTTGGCAGTATATATATATATTTTCTTGGTTAAAAAAGATGAGGGACTGAATCAAATCAAAGAGAGAACCCCAAAAAGGATCACGAAATATCTGTGATATACTTTGATTTTAAAGATTTTTACTCTCTGTATGAAAATTTCTTTCTTTTTTCTTCCATTTTTTATACTTTTTTTTTGTAAAATTCCATTAAGGGCTCCACCAACCTTCATATTCTTGTTGTTTTCTCTATAAATGCAATCCCTCATTACATTCATACATCTCTTGTGAGCTTGTTTATTGGTCTCTTGTATTAATGACCAATTTTTCACTTCAATAGCTTTCTCTGTTTCTCCTCTGTTACATTATTATTATATAATATAATACAGGGCAAGTTAATTTGCCTTCTTATGGTTCTTTCAGCATTAATGTGGAGCATTGTTTAACTAAGAAGATCAAAAGTATGGCTGGTTGCGGCGGTTCTTCCAAGGATATGGCGGTGGATTTTGGTGATGAACCCCATGTTTTAGCTGTGGATGATAACCTCATTGATAGAAAACTGGTGGAGAAATTGCTCAAGAACTCTTCTTGCAAAGGTAAATATATATACAGAAATTTGTTCATGTGTTGGAATTTTACCCTCTTTGGATTCTGTAAAATAAGAATGTATTATAAGTTAAAATAGTTTTCCTTTTTTTGTGTGTGTGTGTGTGTGTTTTATTGCAGTAACCACAGCAGAAAATGGGCTGAGGGCATTGGAATATTTGGGGTTGGGAAATGATCAGAGAAATACCTTGGAAGGCAGTGTAAGCAAACATTTTCAAACTGAAAAATGTAACAAAACAAATTCATGTTCTTACAATTTGTCTAACATTAATGTCTTGTTTTATGTCTATATGTCTGCAGGTTTCAAAGGTAAATCTAATAATAACAGATTACTGTATGCCTGGAATGACAGGCTATGAACTGCTTAAGAAAATTAAGGTAATGAAAATTTTTTCCAAGAACTAGACTTTGGTTACATTTTCAAGTACCCTTTAAGGATTATTAATTCTAACCATAAAAAATATTTTTGTTTGAAAACAGGAATCATCTGTTCTGAGGGAGGTTCCTGTTGTAATCATGTCATCTGAAAATAGCCCGACTCGAATTACCCAGTAAGTCTCCTGAATGTTTTGTAACAAGTTTTTGTTATAACGTCCGAACATTTGATTCAATGATTAAAAAAATTTGTGTTTTTTTTTTTAAATACCCTTGTCATGGTAAAAAGAAAAAGTATATTAATGAAGAATTTTGTTGATGTGAACAGATGCTTAGAAGAAGGTGCTCAGATGTTCATGCTGAAGCCTCTAAAACAGTCAGATGTTAAGCAATTGAAATGCCATTTGATGAATTGCAGAAGTTGATTAAATAGATTTTTCTCTAATCTTTTTTTTGAGGAGAAAAAAAAAAGTTAGATATGAACAAGGATTAGTGCATGGGAAAAAGATTTGTATACTGAGAATTTACCCAAACTCTCTCATTTGGGTCTTTTCCACCATGCAAACTTCCCCTGTTTGCTGCATCTTATCCACATCTTGTATGAGATTATGAGAAGAACAGTTCCAATTAAATATATTTAAATTTTGAGAAAAGAATGGCTCTTTTTTTTTTTTTTTTTCTTTTCTTATTTTTTTTAAAATAGTTATTGGATTCCTTTATGAATATCATATTTGATCAAGATCAACATCAAGTCATCAACCACATAAAAGCAAATTAGTCAGTTCTCGCTCCATGATAATACCCACTTAATCTTAAATTATTATATCAAAATTCTCTAAATAAAATGGCTGGTTTAATTAAAATGGAAAAAAGAAATATTGGATTCTTTTCCACTTTGTTACTATATTGAATGCATGTATGTCATTAATAGAAAAAGCAAAAAAATGTCATTAATTCAAAAAAGCAACTTGGGACATTTAAGAGCTTTGGAAAATGGACAGACATTAATGAATTTGGATTGTTTTACTCCACATACTCACCTATGTAAGTATGAATTTTAACTTGAATTAGTTAACCTTGACATATTTTTCTTTTGACACAATTGAAATAAAATACGAAAAATTATTGGATTCTTTCCACCTTTTTCTTGATTACAATAGGCTGTCGAAGGTAAGCGCTTTGTTTCATATTCTCTCTATTTCAATTTATATGTTACTTTACCTCCATGCACATATATACATTAAGAAAATATCAAAACTCGATAACTTTCATATAAAAATTCTTTAATAGACTATATTGTCCTTCAATTAATATTCTACATATTTTGAATACCATTTCCTCCATTTTTAAAGAAGGGTATTAGTGGTAAATATACAATTAATGATCTCCTGAAATCCTAAAGTGACAAATATTTTAAAACAAAAATTTTACTCTATAGTGACAAGATAAATTGGAATGAAAGGAGTATATAATTTTTATTATTCAAAAGAAAATCTCAAGTTTGTTCCTTAATTAGTAAACCCTGTAAATTATTCGTTATTCCTGAAGAATGACTTGGACCGTTTTGACAATTGCGAGCCTCAAGTAACATGAAAATTGTTGCAATAAAAAAAAAAAACCTTTTTTTTTTAACAAATTGTCATATTTTGCTCTGTGCCTCAATGTCTCCATTTTTTTAGAGGAAGAATAGTTTTGAATATAAATATATGGAAGCCAATGGGGCGGATTTTAGGTGGGAGTGCATTCTCATTTGGTTGTTCCCATTTCCGTCCCGTCCCCGTTCCCCAACCTTACTTCCGTCTCTTATTTCTTTTCTTTGAATCCACTTCCATACCAGGGCAAGGAAGTAAGTGGATTCCCATCGAATTAGGGTGGAATTGACCTCCCTTAATTGAGTACATTATTTAATTTTTCCTTTAAATCAAACTAGAATGAACCAATTTAATTCTTTTTTATTAATTTTTCGACGTTAATTATAAGTGCATGCAAGCATCATTAATAGAAAAAAATGCAATAATTTGAAATTAATTAGAAATTTTGAAAAACAAAGAAAGATCATGTACTATATTTGGTTGATGACAACAATTTATTATTATCAAATAAATAGAAAAATAACACTCGTGTATAAATGTTACATATATTTGGTTGATGAATGATGACAATAATTGGTCACATGTTTCCAAATCATGCATGGCACATGACATAATATCAATCAAATTGATTTTTGATTATACATATAATCTGAAATTTGATTTGCTATTAATATCTCTGCTTGACTCTAGCTATAATCACCCTCTTTCCATTATTGGTGAAAACTCCTAATCAGTGGAGCAATTCCCTCCTCTAATTATGCTTATGATTCTATGCCCAATGTTTCAGATAAAGATATAAGTATTTGCTTTGCTTGTTAATTCGATCTTGCCATGCATTAACTACTCAATCAAATAAGCATAAATGACACTTTGCGCCCTTAAGTTTATACGGACTGTCACTTTATACCCAATTTTTTTTTATACCCAATTTTTTTTTTATTTTGATCAAAACGCATCCTAAAGTTTTATTTTTATGCCACTTTACACGCTCTGTCTGGTAGGACAAACGGATCGGTCACGGTGTCCGACGTGGCATGCCACGTGGATAAAAAATGACACGTGGCACGTGTCCTTTTTGTGCCCGATACATGTTACGTGTCACTTTTTGGTACACATGGTGTGACACGTGTCACTTTTTGGTACATGTGACGTGCCACGTGTCACTTTTTGGTACATGTGGCGTGCCACATGTCGCTTTTTTGTATACGTGGCGTGTCACATGTCACTTTTTGGTACACGTGGCATGCCACGTCAGACATCGTGATAGAGTCGTTTGTCCTACCGTGACGGAGGGTGCAAAGTGACACAAAAATAAAACTTTAGGGTGCGTTTTGATCAAAATAAAAAAATTGGATGCAAAGTATCAGTCCGTACAAACTTAAGGATGCAAAGTGATATTTATGCCGAATCAAATGATTGGAATCTTTATATTTTTTTTTATTTCTTTTATTTGTTACACATGCATGAAAATTTGAATAGGCCGATTCCAAGAATAAATGTACCCATCAAAGAAAATTTTCTTGTTAGTAATGGAAGTTGTTTGGTTGGGTGAATTATACCCATATAAAGGGTAAATGCATGTTTCTGAAATTCATACTCAAGACATTTGACATTATATTAATTTACATGATCAATTGAACTTTTTATTTAGAGTTTATTTAGAGTTTGATGTGACTGATTTCAAATTAATTAGAATTCAATAAAATAACTTAAATACTACACCATGGGATTTATATATCTTCTAAAAAATAATGTTATATGATTTATTATCTCAAGAATCAAGAACTTAAACTAATATAGAAAAGAGCTCAACTACTATATTTATAGCACAAGTAGCCTTTAAAGAAGAAAAAAAATGTAGGTCCATCTTGTTAATTAAAATTGGAACTAGTAATTACAGATCATAATTCATATATATGCATCCTTATCTAATGTTGTCTTACTCAAAAACAACCATATATGCCTTTCATATTATCTTATCAAAACACAGGAAAATTTGGATTTAATAGTAAATTTGTACTATTAAACAGACAGCTTTTTAATCATCAAGGGAAAAAGTAGCAAAAAGTGATAATCTGATTCAAATCACCCCAAAATCCAGATTCCAACTAAGTAAAGCTAAAAGCCATTGAAGAAAGCTTCAAATTTGGATTCATTCAGAAAAGGAGCAAAATGACCAAAAATGAAAAAACAAAAAACATTGTATCATTCATCTTGAAAACCTGACAAAAACTAGGCCTATTTGTGTTCCTATAGAAAAAAAAATTAATTAACAAGCATACAAATTATTTACTTCTGCTAAATCAGGACCAAATCCCACAATTTTAATTTGTTCCTATATATAAAAGACTTAAACAAATCATATTCATTTCATACGATTTTATCAAAAAAGACAAATAAAAAAGTATCCCTTTTGCTTAAAAAAAGCCGGATACGAAACTTCGAAAATCCCCTTAATTTCCCCAAATTAGAAAAGAATAAAAACAAACTGGGATTAATGGAAATGCCTGTGATGATGGTGATGATGCCTACATTCATCCAAGCCAAAACATTGCATGAAAGGGTAACAACTCACAAATAAGCATCTCCCTAATCCTCTGAATGCTGAAGTTGTTATTCTAACACAAGGGCAATAACAATATGCTTTGAATGGACCCTTTTTCTTGCTCTTTCTTCCTTCAACACGGCCGGGACGACGTCGGCGATCATTTCTACACATGATTAATTATATTATATATATCTTCTTCCTTGATGAATTGATCAATTGATGCCTAAAACACAGAAACCAAGCAAGAACATGAAGGAAAAAAAAAAGCTGTATAAGGCAGGTTTCAAAGAAACCTAACCTTAAAAGTTATTATACCATGAAACTTTGATCAAGAAAAAGAAGAAAAAAAGAATATTCTTTTTGGTGGAATTTTTGTTGGATGAATATCAAAGAGAAGGGAAAGATTGGGGAAGAAAAATAGATGTGTAGACAACAACGTGTGGTTTGCGTGTTAGGTTATCTTATTATAGTAAATTAATGATTGAATTTGATTATTATTTTAGGTGGCTTTTTTGAGCAAAAGTTTGAGAGTTAGATGCTTTTCTACACCAAATTTGGATTTGAAAGCTTTGTAATAATTAAATAAATGTTTTGAAAAAAACCTTTATGGCCTTAATTAATATATGAAAATTTTGAACTTCCTGAGGTAGGTGTTTCAACTTTCAACCAAAAGAAACATGGCCAAGTGGGTTTTTATTTTATGTTCAAGTCCATAAATTATATGAGTTTCTAATTTTTATTTGGAGCAATCACCGATTCCATTTGTGAAGAGACAAATAGTACTAAAAAGTTTTTGCCTTCCTATGTTGATTGGTTTATATAAAATACTTATTTCTATCTTTTACTTATTCTGTCTATGATCTTCCCAGTTCAAGTGGTCAATTTTTTTTTCTTGTAACCAATAGTCAAGTGCTTTTTTTCCCTAAAAAAAAAAAAAAAAAAAGCTCAAACTATTTTTTCCCATTCACGAAATTCGTAGCAGAAAAGAACTCCTGCCTAGTCAAGTGTGCTTTCAAGTTTGATTGATTTTTTGGAATATGGCAACGCAGATTGATTTTTCTTCTGGGCCATGCAGGTAGGTCGAAAGTTTGAAACTTGGAAGTGAAAGGTAGTTTTCTTTAGGGTGGGCCGAGTAAGGGTTGCGTATTGAGAAAAAGGGTTTTGATGCTAAATTTATAGAATGGGTGGTCTGGATATACTTGGCCTGTTTTAGTCTACTCTCAAACTATTCTAAGAGAATGAACAGAGACTACCAAAAGGATCTTCATCATACAATCAAATATTGAAAGCTTTGATCTAATTAAATTAAAAATGAATCTTGAGAGTGAAGTCTTCATAAAGACTTCAAAATAATAAAGAGGATTAATTAGCTACTATACATTGAACCAGGAAAACCTGGTCAGTAGTGTCTTTTGCAAGTAGAATCCATGCTCTATAGTCTATATATCAACAAGATGAAATCTCTGAACAGAGTCTTCAAAATACTGCTATGAACCCACAGTACAGCTCTTCCATAAAGTTTAACAAGATATAAAGAGCCATGGTTCCCTGAGTCTAGGAATATATAGCTGCCTGCACAAACAAATGAATATATCATACTCTAACATATGACATGCTGCATTTTGAAGAATAAGAATATATCATACTCTAACATATAACATTCAACACAAATAAGGGATCATTAGAGGTCTTTGCAAATGCTTTTTGGCTTGACTTGCTTTCACTGCAACCCCACATTTTTTTTAAAGAAGAGATTTCAGCAAAAAGATCATCACACCAAAATTTGTAAAATCGGCAGAATGAGTTAAAAAATACTTACATGAACCGTTCCCAATGACAATGTGAGAGATTTTGCATGATGAAATTCCTTCAGAGTGCTGATCAAGCAAGTTTAAATTTGTAGGAGCAACATCCACATCATTGCCTGGAGGAATAAGATTTCTTAAACATGGATTTTGTTTATTGAATTTCCCAACATTCAGATTTCTTTTAAAATGTTATAAATTTAACAAACCAAGCATGGTATAAATGATCATCGTGGGGGAGAGTCTTAAAAAGAAACAGATTGTAATAGGTCCAAGGCAGAATCTATTTCATTCTAATTAAGCATGCTCTTCTCCCAAGCAAGAAGAAGGGGAAATGAACTTCAAAACTTTTGTCAATTTTACATTAGGAAAGCCTATGGTGCTAAAGTTGGATGGGAATATGTGTTCAAAGTCAAACCCAAAGCAGGGGGAGGCCTAAGCCTTAAGTATGTAAGAGAATGGAACATTTCTGGCCTGATCTAAGATCTTTTGGGCTTCTCTCGATAGATTTTGGCTCTTTTGTTGTGAAGGAATACTCTTTTTCATCTTGGTTTTGGCACATAGGAAAAGATTAACCAACAAATTACTATTTCTTTCCAAACTTAATTATCAGCTGATTGGCTACTGTCAGTCACATACCATATGATATATCTGAACTGTCATAAATAGCAGAAAATGGAAAAAATATCCTCTCATATCCTGTACATTTAACAGAAAATCAGAATCCCTTCTGTTTTACCTTAGTAGATCAAACCCTGTCGGTTCCATTTTGGGAAGAACATGCTAATATAAATCTGCCCTTCAAAATTCATCAGACTCACTCATTTTTTCACCATAATGTTAAGTTTGGTGAGGCCTCCTGAGGGCCTATAACTTGGTGGCTATTTCATTTCATTTCATAGAGTGTAAAATTAGCAGCAGTAGTGTTACAAGAATATCAATATCAGATCAGTGAGTTACCAAAATATTGTAGATCAGTGGCATAAAGGCGATCTTGGAGATGGGAGCATTCTTTGGAATCTCCATTCTCCACTCTTGCTTTTATTTGATCTGCATACTGCATGCCAAATTGCCAATATCAAGGGAACATAGATTTCTTTTCAATTAAGTTTCCAGATGTGAGGTTTGTTTGGGCATTTGCAGTAGAGGGAATGGGAGTATATGTTTTTGGAACCCATCAACCAAACAAGCCATTAGACTGCAATGTATATGGATTTGGTTGTGAGTCCATCAATTAAAGACTTCAAGTTGGGAAGAGCCTCTGCCGAGATCCCTGATTGGAAGGAATTCAATGTCGAGATATATAGGATTTTCGACCGCTCCATGAGGAAGATTGCCAACTTTCCCTTTGGATTTCAAGTATGTTCCACAGCCAGAATTCGACGATGGTGGCTTCAAATCTGAGTATGGGTTTGTATTCTGCTGGAGAATCACTTTGCTTTTGGCCATGTATGAATCAATATGAAGGAATAGAAAAATTTAATTGTAGTATATTAGATCAAATTTGCCAAAGGGTATTTCCTTTTTTGTTTCACTTTCAATGTAAGGAATGTACAAAAAGTAATTATTACGATAATAAGATGGGTCTATTTCTCCAAGAATCAAGCAAAGATATATGGATATGGCAGTTGATATTCAAAATTTTGTTTCAGATTTTACTTTTGAGAAATTTGTAAATCTGACATGATTAGCTAAAAGCTTATCCAACCTTGTATATATTATATTATGGATCATTGGATTGTATAGGAAAGCTTTGAGTTATAATGTGCAAGACCCAAGAATAAATGGCATTGGCTTTGAGCTTCTTGCTTGAGTTGATGATGTAGTTGGAGCTTATTATTAGATCTTCCATTGCCAACAAGACTACTCGATCGCTAGCTTCTTCTTCAAACCTGAAGTTGATTCCTTGATAAATCAAGAGATTGAAGAAGTTGTTATTAGCTAAACTCAAAACCATTGACCCAAAGCAGAGGACCGACTAACAATGTCAAATGTTGTTTCCATGTTGAGCAATGAGGGTCTAAGATTCTAACACTGGCTGACCCAAAGCAGTCTGGCTGAGCCAAAGCAGTCTGGTTTCTTGATTGAGAGATGCCTCAGCTGTCACACTAAGGAAGAAGAATACTGCACTCATTCTGCTGTAACACTATCACATTGGTAAAAGCTAGATAGTATTTCTCATGTAAAATGCTTAAAATCTATGTTTTTGTTTTAATGAAATCTTCCATGAAATGAAAACTGCAATTCTTGCAATGTTTTCCCATAAGTTCCGGCCACTCCATACTTTTAATCATTAAATTGTCATGTGGAGTCTCCAAATTCTCTGTTTCAGAAACTGAATGCAAAATCTTTACACTTTGGCTTATTTATTCTATGATTCTTTTACTTTAAAGCAAATTAAATTGGAGATGAAGGTTTCATTCAAGTTCCATCCAGCACTATTAATTATCCAATTATTGTTACTTAAGAAGTCAAGATTAAGACTGGTGAAAAAAAATTAATAAATAATGTAAGTGGGGGCTTTGCAGGAGTGCAAGAAAAATACAGTAGCTAGTAAATGAACATAAATTTATGGCATTTGAGAGATTTTTACAAAGTGGAGACTTCGGAGGCTTCTTGCAATACTAATTGCTGCATGTCGGGATACTCATACTAGTGGCTCTTTCCTTTTCTCCTTCACTTGATATACCCATTGCAACTCCCTACAATTCATAATTTCCAAGTCTTTCAACGAGTTGCTGTTGTATCAACCGAATCCTCCAACGATCTTATAAGCTTTTCCACATTATTCAGAGCAAGCATTGGAATACCTAACCTTAGAAAGTTTAAAAATTAAGGTCAATTATCAAGCATCATATCTCATCTACAAAGTTTAAAATTTAGAAAACAAAAATGTTCATAATTACCAAGAGAAGGGCCTTGATGTGGTTTTTAGTGAGCCAAGCACGACCATCTTCAGTTTGCTCCTTCATAATTCCCAGCATAACGTCAAAAATGTCATCGTGTTGCTTCGTCGACGTCCTTCCAGGTTTCAGATGATCATCGATTACCTCCTCGTAGAAGGTATCCAATGCATGGAAAACTCTCTCAAGTCTTTGATTATGACCATTTATTCTGTCCCAAATCCAGCCAACGGCAGGGAAGAATTCCTCTGCAGAGATCCTTTCCAACACAATTTGAGTTTGGTCAACCATAATTCGTACAAGGCAGATATTTTCCATTTCTGAATGAAAAATTGATTTCTGTTTGACGGTGACAAGTTCCAGGACAGCACAAGAAGACATCTGAGGAAATTAAAAAACTGGCAAGGCAATAGAGGCACGGACTTTATGATGGAGCGGCCCAACTCGCAAATACTCACCCTTACTGTACGTGGATGACATTGGATGTCCAATTGTCCATTAACTGGAACCCTAGATGTAAAACTCGGAGGGCGTGCATTTCTCTCAAAAAAGGTACTGGGTTGGATTATTGGTGGTATTGATTGCTAGTGTTAGTTCAGTCAAGCGAGATCCACCAATAGCCCAATTACCCTTTTCAAATGTGAAGCTGAAAGCATGATCTCAGCTGGATTTCTCTGCCCAACCAAAAAAAACAAACAATAGCAACTTTTCAGAAGAAAATTAGGGGTTACACTTACAAAACAACTGTGTTTTACCTCCTTTCCAGTTTCTCCTTGAACGTGATCTTAACAAAAGGGATGAGAAATAGGAGGAGGAGATGACAAACAGAGAGAGTAAGAGGTGAGAAACAGATGAGAGAGCAGCAAATAGTATTTTCAATAGGACCAATACTATACTTTTTTTTGCAACATGGACAAATACTACTAACTATACTAAATAAACAAATTTTGGGCATGTGAGGGGCCAATTCCTAACAGTGTGTTTGGATAAACTTTTTGAGGGATCAGTATAGGACAAGATAGGATGGGAAAAGAGGGTTTTTTAAAGGAAAGGAAAGGAAGGACTAATCCTTGTTTGGATTGTTTAAAATATAAAAAGTAAGGAAGATGAGGGATCACATAACATTTAATAAATAAAAACTTTGTTGGTTCTTGTTGGTACTCCAAATTGGAGTACCAAAAAAGGTGGACTTATAAGGATCAAGAAGGACCAAAATTGATCCTCCAAACCAAAACCCATGGACCAAATCTAATTTCCAATCTAAACATGGGTCACTAATTAAAAGGACCTCCCATCCCGTCCCGTCCTATCCCGTCCCTTACTGGTCCCTCAATCCAAACACACTGTAAAATTGGCAAGGGATTCTTTTCATTTTTTGCAAAAATAATTAGGATTCATTTAATATATGAACCAAGAACATGGCCTAATTCATTGAAGATAGAGATGTTGTAACAAATTTGCATAATATGAATATCAATCAGATTCAAAAGCATTATTCAATAATGTGCTGGATATTAGGAACTTGCATTTTAGTGGGAGATATATCAGTCCTCTCTGTTTCCTTTTGAGTGGAAAGTGGAAACAATCAAATTTACAAAGGACAAGAAATTGGCATCAAATTAATTTAATACTACGTCTAATATTGCATTAAATTTGCAGTGGGGCTATGGATTGATGATCAAAATTTGAAGAGATATTCCATACGTAGATCATCTGTATTAATTGGTCCACCAAAGATATTATTCAACCAGCTGATATATATATGTAGATAATTATACACAAACACACCAAGACAAGAAATGAAGATAACCAGAAGAGAGAACATGGCAACACGTACGTGAAGCTAATTGTTTCCTTGCAATTTTTCCTTCATAAATCACACCATTGTGGCTTTGCAATGAGTGGTGTGAGAGTGAGAGTGAGACTGAGGGGCCAAGTTCTAAAATTGGCAAGGGAATCTTCATTAATGTGTTTACAATTAATGTCTACTAGGGAAAGAAAAAGTGAGGGTGGTGGCCGGTGCTCTGCATCATGTGATCAGAATTATTGTTTCAATGTGTCATCAAATAATTGTACCAATTTGTTTCCAAGGGATTAATATGATGCAAGTCCATTATTGGGAAATGGAAAATAAAGTGCATGATGAGAGGCATCTATATATAGTTTTAAGCTTAAAGGGGTTTTCATTAATTTCCAATTCAAATTGAAAGATAAAGCATCATGAAAAGCTAAAGCAAGAAAAAAGTTTTCCTCAATCAGTATGTGAGGGAGCATTCAAAAACTCAAATTAGCTTGGATTGTATAGGAAAGCTTTGAGTTATAATTAATGTGCAAGAACCAAGAAATGGCATTGGCTTTGAGCTTCTTGCTTGAGTTGATGATGTAGTTGGAGCTTATTAGATCTTCCATTGCCAACAAGACTACTCGATCGCTAGCTTCTTCTTCAAACCTGAAGTTGCTTCAGATAAAAACATGGCTGCAAATCCATCACATGATATAAATTGACTACAAATTAAGTACTTGGGAAAAAAATAACAATTTACGGGAGATGTCTCTTTAACCGGACCCGCAAGCATCAATTATGTGCCGCGCAATTACCTCAACAAACTTGGCTCCTCAGAACTCAAGTCAATTACCCTTTTCAAATGTGAAGCTCACAGCATGATCTCACCTGGATTTTGATTTCGATTTCGATTTCGATTTCTCTGCCCAACCAAATTAAAGAACAAACAATAGCAACTTTTCAGAAGAAAATTAGGGGTTACAATAACTAAGCTGGCATTTTTTTTGCTTAATATAACTAAGGATTTCAAGCGACATAAAATAAAATCATATCAATATATATAGTTGTTTATTAATGTTTACCTCACTACTTAGGTTTAGGGGTAGATTAATTTATACAACATGTGAATTTGAATTGCTTAAAGAATGTTGTCACTTTTGTAAAAGTCATTATATAGTATGATACAATTTAAGATCTTATAATATAAGATATCTTATTCTACATAAAGAATCAAAAAAATAAAAACTATATATTATATTGTAGGAAGTTTCCTTTTGATATTGTCACAAAACATCACACATTTCTGCTTAGTAGGTAGGTACATATTGATTTTGTTCAGTGACACGTAGCTTCATATGTCAACTTCTTGTCAGAACAGTCTAGCCAGTCAGAATCCCTTCGGTCTTACCATAGAAGATCATACCCTGTCTGCTCCTTTTTGGGAAAAACAGGCTAATGTGAGAGTGTAAATATTGTTTCCAGACAAGAAATGATACAAAATGAATATAATAGATATATATATATACTTGCCATTTATGAAGTAGTACTCAATATTGTCTGCCATTTCTCCGGTTATAAATCTCCCCTTCAAAATTCAATCTAACTCACCCATGATTACAGAAATGATCACCCTGATGTTAAGTTTGGTGAGGCCTCTTGAGGGCCTAATTTGGTGGCTATTTCATTTCATTAGTGTTAAAATTAGCAGCAGTGTTACAATATCATCAGATCAGTGAGTCACCAGAATATTGTAGATCAGGGGCATAACGGCCTCTTGGAGATAGAAGCATTCTTCGCAATCTCCATTCTCCACTCTTGCTTTTATCTGATCTGCATACTGCATGTCAATACCAAGGAAAGTTTGGTTTCCCGCAATAGCATAGGGCAGATGTGAGGATGGTTGGTTCTTGCAAATGGGTTGGTTTGTTTGAGCATTTGCAGTAGAGGCCAGATATGTTTTTGGAACCCATCAACCAAAGAATTGTTTCTTAAGCAAAACCTTCCACTGAATAAAAACCAAAACAGCAGCCACATATGATCATGCCGTTGGGAAGCGATTCTGCCTCTTCTCATCTGCATACTGCCAATATGAAGGAACACAGAAATTTAATTGTAGTATATTAGATCAAATTGCCAAAGGTTATTTCCTTTTTTGTTTCCCTTTCAATGTAAGGAATGTATAACAAGTAAATATTACGATATGGGTCGATTTCTAGATTAGATGAATGTTCAGTGTCCATATATTTATTTATTTAATGATAATAAAGTCTTCAGTTTGGTTCAACTCCACTTTTGTTGAGAGGGCGGAGCAGTCTGTTGCAGCTACTTGGTCATGAGGTCCCCTGTTCCTGGGAGTAAGTATAATAATATTCTAAATTGATATTCGTTTCTGATTAATGGACATATAGAATTGACCCGTTAATTGTTGAATGGCATCAATGAGAAAAGGTTGTTTCAGTTGTAGTAAATTAGTAATTAGATTCATCACCTGCCAAAGGTCTAACAGTTGTTCCAGCAAATGTAACTAATCACACTTGCATGGTTCCAATTCTGACTTCTTTCTTCCTTGGAACAGTTCAGCAGGGTATGATATTGGTGTGGGATTATTTCTTTCTGTTGATTAAAAGTTTTAGTTTAAGATTTTGGAACCTCACACTCGGCTTTCTAACCACTAAGCCACCTACAGCAGGGGCCCAAATTTATCTCTTTTAAATTGAAAGCATGACAAGTTAAGATAAATAAATACATCATATAAGAGAATTGAATTTGTATTTTCACTTTTATTTACATAGACGAAGACCATTGTTTTATTGGTTTATTTTCTATTTTAAACACAATAACTTGTTAACATCTAAAGTTAACGGGTTTAATGCAAACTTGAATCCGTATTAATCAAAGGCTAAAGTAATTACTGGATACGAGGAGTTTAGTTAAAAAAAAAAAGTGAACAGGTTGTGAAGGAGTTCATTGTTATTATTCCCTTATATTCAAAATAAGTGAAACACTAGGAATATTACACAGACCAAGGCAATGATTAGTTGGTTTTAAATTTAGTAAAAATTCACTTAAAATGGCATAATTACCCTTCTAAAAATTTTTAGAAAAAATTAATTAATAAATCTTCTCTCCATTCCCAATTTTCCAAGACCACTTAAAAGTTCAACCACCTTAATTAACCATTACGAGTATATATGGAACAAGAGTACAAATTGCATTGATTTTGTAATTGTTTCACTTACTTTAAAAGAAAGACCGCAAAATTTAAAATGTTTCACTTATTCTTTTAGATTAGGACTTGACAAGATATATATACTAAATAAACATCCATTATTGGGAAATGAAAATAAAAATGAATTGAATTGCATGATGAGAGGCATCTATAGTTTTAAGCTTAAAGGGGTGTTTTCATTTCCAATTCAATAAAGAATGAAATTCACACTTCTTCCAAGTAAAACAAAAAATGAAGAATGGAATTCAATCGTAAACTCTGTCTCTAAACACATAATTCAAAGGAGCAAGGAATTTGGCAGTACAAATGTTTGGGCTGGATAGAAATATAAGTTGGAAAGTTAATACTTGGCCATGCCATTGCCTACTCAATTTCTTAGGCTGGGCTGCGAAGTGAGAGCATGGCCGTCCAACTGTTAATAAAAGGCTTTTGTGCTTAAAATAATGACAGAAGGCTGGCTCACTTGTCTTGGCTTGGGCACCGTTGCTCTATTCAGTGAGGCTTAACTATTTCTAAGAGAATTTGCAGATGCCTGTAGAAATCAACCAAAATCCCCAGAAAAAAAACAGGATTTTTTTTTAGCCATTCATCCTCACTAAGTTTAGCAACTACTACATTGAACTAAAAAAACCAGGGTGGTCATTAATGTCTTTGCAAGTTAGCATCCATGCTCTATAATCTACATACCAACAATACCATATCTCTAAACAGGGGTCAATTTTAGTAATCTGATGCACGATTGTTGCTGAACATACTCCAAGATACTTCCATGAACCTATGGTACATATTTTCCATGATTTCAACAAAATATACATGAACAACCACGGTTTCTTACCTATTGGATTGGCTCCATACATAAACAAAACAACAAGAACCAAAGGAATGACCAATTAGTTTCAGAGAGGCCTTACAAATCCCATGATTCTGAATCTTGCATGCGTAACTTACTGCTACTTTCTTGTCCATATCTAAGAAATCAATAACGAAACAAATACCATAAGAAAAATCAATTTCCACAGTCTGAGTAAAATGATTATAACCATTAACCATTGAAGGATAGAAAGACATACCCATAAAATAAGTTTAAAATAGAGGGTTCCATATCCCTTTCAGTTACCTTGACACAAATAATTTCAATGTAGTGAAGCTGTTGAGAAAGAAGTTCAGGACACATGAAGGTATTTCAACCTTACTGTGCCTGGGCCATCTGTACTGCTCTTTAAGTTTTATCTTTAGATACTTTAAATCAGAGAGTGGTAACCGATTTTCATCCAGCACGGAAGGAAACATGGCAAGGGCCTAAAGACATAAAAATGGTTATAAGATCATGGAAAAGGAAACATCTGAGAAAATTACTCATGAATTTTTACAGTAGCTTGATCATTCATTTTGCAAGAGTATCAGGTAAACATTCCCAGCAAAATATGAAATGAATCACAGCTGAAAGAAATAGATTTTTAGTTCAACATGCAGTATCAACCAAAATGAGCTTCCAAACGTTTGCATAATTTACATATCAGCAGTTCGAAAGTCCAAAAATATTTAAAAAGGGTGATGGGAACATTTTAGCAGAGAATCTATTTCAGCAAGATGGCATGATTTCTGTTTATTCTTTCAGAATAATGAACACAAGTATAGATGCTGTAACATTTTTTTTTGGCAGTAGATGCTGTAACATTTAGTTTTCCTATTTCAGTTTGACCCCTCTATAGTATCAATTTCCAAGAAAGAGTTGCTGTAAGATTAGTGTATAAATTCAACAACACACATTAACAATGTAAGCAAGCCCTTTCTGGCTTGACTTTGTTTGCTCTGCAACCCACAATGGTTAACAAAGAGAATTGAATTCAGCAATCATCACTTATCACATAATAAATGGGATTGATCATATAAAATGGCATTTTGAGTTAAAAGAACTTACCTCAACTGTTTCCAATGATAATGTGAGAGTTTTTGCACGACGAAACTCCCTCAAAGTGTTGATCAAACGAAGAACATGATATATATCAAAATCCGTATCAAAAATCTTTTCATCATCGTTGTACCCAGAAATGTATGTAGTATATATATCAAAGTACACATCCTCAATAGAGGCAAGGTCATATGAGGAGCACACTTTAGGAGCATAACCACGATACTTAAAAGTCATTAGCCCGGGAGCATCAATAACAATGTTGCATCCACTGCATCCATATCTCTCATCATCCCGGGCAAAATAAAGTTTCAACCTTCTCAAATTAGGAGCATTAACAAACAAATTTTTATCTTCCCCATCAGAAATATCAGTGAGTTTCAAAGTTTCAAGATTTGGGCATACAGGGAAGTTCCTTGGATTGAGGCATTTTTGGGTCATGGTTGACTGATGAAAATGCAAAGACTTTAGAGCTGGTGGTAAAGCCAGAAATTTGGGTAATTTCATGGTAAAGCTATAATCATGCACACAGAGAGCTGACAGTGATTGACAAGTACAGAGGCTATGAGGTAATACAGAGTCGTCCCATTCATAGTTGGAATAAATGACGATTTGTTGGACATTGTGTTCAACAGCATAAGCGATCAACACTTCTAGGATAAAATAATCACATCTCTCAAAGACAAGACATCGGAAATAAACCTTAACAAGGTCAGTGTGGTGACGCTGGAGAAGCACTTGGGTGATGAAATTTTTGAAAGAAATAGTCTTGGGATTTTCTTCTTTTTCTTCTTCATCATCATCATCATCATCAATATTATAAACTTGAGTAGCAAAAAGATCATCATCAAAATCTTGTTCTTCTTGGTCTTCCCTTGGGTCCCCATTGAATGGGAAAGTTCTGTAAATGAAGTCCAAGTAAGGAAGAGACTTCCAGAGGGATTTCCATCTCTTGGACAAAACACACGTTTGAACTGCATATTTGGTGTTCTTCATGAAAGACAGGATCTTGTGAAGAAGTTCATCTGTCAGACTGCTGATTCTGTCTTCTCCTCCTCCTTCCTTGTCCTCGTAGTTGTCTCTCAAATTCCGCTTCCTAAACCTAATTGATGGAGACACAAGTATATCTTCTTCATCGCTTGACGACAACATTTCCCTGAACAGATTTTGGGGTATTGAATTTTGAACTTTGATTCTGGTCTGGAGCTATACCCTCGTCACCGCACCAGATAGATTCAGCTGTCATTGGAATCCAACATCTCAAATTCATTGGGTGTTAGGCTTTAAAGAGCCTTGGGTAGAGTTGGCTGCAAGCCTACAACTTTTGGGCCAATTGGGTCAATATTCATCTTCCAATGGACAATGAATTTGCAAATGGGCTAAGCCCATAGTCTATTTTAGCTGCTGTAAATAGGAGTTTTTCCTTTTATTTTTCCATGTTATTTACAACTTACAAGGATTAATGAAATTTCGACATTTCCATCGTAGGTAGCAAAAGCAGTCCATTAAAACATGCACACAGTTTTATTATTATTTTGAAAGAATATATAAAAGATAAAAAGAAAACAACATCCAACTTATGAGAGGGGTAAATATCACTTGGACTGGTTTTTCTATTTCCTGTTTTCCATTCTTGTATATTCAACAAAGCTATCCTCCTCTTTTCCTGCCATTAAAATCCAAGAAATGGAAATTTAGACGATTATTTTCACATAAAGGTATATATGCACGATGGAAATAACCATTTTGGACAATTTTTATGTATTCATCATTATGTGTTTATAATATACCGAGCCTCCCATTATTCGACAATCGTATACATATTCATTGAAATCTGATTAATCCGAAATTGAATTACATTGGACGATAAGCTATTTTTCCTCCACTCACAAAATTTGAACACAATACCTTACTTAAGGGCATCAAATCACTTCCCCTCGACCCAATAGACGTCAATAAATCATTATTTTGACACTTTATGGCTACTTTTATACTAAAAAGAAAGAAAAAAAAAGAACAATATCAAATGACATATAAACTATATAATTGGATCACATGGAAGAGGCTAACCTTAACTAAAAACAAATAGGGATTTGAAAAATAAATAAGCATATAGAAGTCAACAACTCACCTCCTATTTAACTTGAAATATTCTAGATGTGGCTTGCACTTGGCAATAAGCAGCTACGTACTCACCATAGTGAGATGGAGGGTATGTGCCGAACTATATGAAAATCTTCTCCCACCATGGTTGGGTCGTACTCGTCAACTTGAATCCTTTCTACTAATGACATGTTCATCCCATATAATTGCAACTCCTGAAGGGTAGTAAGATACCTCAAACCTAATGGAAGTGACCTCAAGTTTCCAATCTCAAGTAAATGCAAGGACTTGAGACATGGCATTGAACCTTCTTCTATTTGCCAATCTCTTAGAACCGTGAGTTGTTCCATTTCAAGGTGATTTAGTTGAGGAAACCCGTTAGCGGAGCAAATCATTTTGGTCCCCATGTATGAGCGAGAACCCAGTTTCAGAATCCTTAAATGGGACAACTTTTCTAACACAACCATTGGATCTTGCTTAAGGTCGGAATTTTGGAGTGTTAACTTGGTAATGTTTGTGGGAAGAAACAACAAAACATGCTGGCTTCGGTGAAGATCCCCCGGTAGTTCCCCATCTAAGCACAATTTAGATAGGTGATGGCATTGAGAAAGTGGTTCCAAGTCGGGAAATGGAATGGATTGGTGTAGCTTCATGTATAATGACCGAAGGCGGTCTAATTTGCAAACAGGGGACCTTAAGATTTCTTCAACTTCGGCCGATCTGTCAAATATTACTCCTAGATTCCGAACATTGGTCAATTTGAGCATTGCATCATTTCTAACCAAGTACTTTGCCTCTATGTACTTCAGAGTTTCAATGTTACTCAAAGTGTCGACTCGAAAGGTCCTCTCTGCAACTCTAGAGGCTGAAATTAACATAAGATGTCTCATATGTTTTAATCTAAACAACACATTGGGAATTCTCATTAGGCTTTCACCATGAACATATAAGGTCTGTAAACCTGTTAAGTTGCCAATCGATGTTGGCAAGAAAATTGCATGAGCTTGTAATCCCAAGTACCTTAAATGAATCAGATTACCAATTTCAATTGGTACATTCCATGACCCATCACTTCTTAAAAGATTCAAGACCCTTAGTAACCTAAAACCATTGCGTTTTGGAATATCTAATCTCCTAGTTTCCTCATTGTAGAAGACCAAAAGAGAATGCAATTTTGAATGACCTTGCTCCAAATAAACATACCTGTCATGACATTCGCCGGGATGGACAGCAATTCTACGTGCATTTGGTGTCGTCTTCGCCAGAGAAAGAGAATTACTGTTTTCATTCATAGGTAAATGAATGAAGTCTAGGAAATTCTCTTGTTCAGCTTTTGACACACACAAGTCTCGCAACAGATCATGAATGCGACATGTTTTCACACCATTTCCGGTATGATCCATTTTGCCCACTTGAACCAAACATCTATTAATCAACTCTTCTAGATATTCTTCAGCTAGATCCTCCATCATCTCTTCTCGTTCTCCTCGCTGCGATGTTATGAAACCTTCAGCCATCCATAGCCAGATTAGTTCCTTCTTCGAAATCTCCGAGTCCTCTGGGAAATGACCAAGGTATAAAAAACATGGTTTTAGATGAAAAGGCAAGTCATTGTAACTTAAAGCCAAAATTCCATGAACACCACCATAATGTTGATCTTGTTGCCGGTACTTGTTAAAGTGCAGATTGATATTTTTCAGCACCACCTTCCAATCATTCAAGGACTTCTTTGTTGCCAACAACCCTCCTAACAAAACAATGGCAAGAGGCAAGCCTCCACATTTCTTCACCATCTTTCTCCCTAAGTTCTGAAATTCTGGTTGGCAAGTATGTTCACCAACAATATCCCTTGGAAATGCCTTCTTACAAAGCAGGTCCCAACCTTCTTCCATGGTCAAAAATGGCGGTTCTATTTGAGAGCTCCATGGATCAGCATATGAAGCAACCTCCTTGTTACGGGTTGTGAGCAAAATCTTACTTCCTGGTTTCCCATTAGGAAAAGCACTTCTTAGATTATCCCAAGTCTCTTTTCTCCATATATCATCGAGAACTACCAAATATCTCCTCCTTTTTAGCACATTGAAGAGCCTTTCAACCAACTGCTCCTCACTCATCTTGTCAAACGACGAGGACTCAACTTTTGCAAGTAGGCTAGATAAAACATCTCTAACAGAATATTGCTGAGAAATAAAAACCCAGGCATGGCAATCAAAATGTCTCTTGACATCGACATGATTGTATACCTGCTTGGCAAGAGTTGTCTTGCCTATTCCTCCCATTCCCACAATGGAAACAATCCGAAATCGAGTTTGTTCTGCCATCAATTGAGACAGAACATCCTTGGTGCAGTCTTCCAAATTGATAACATCCTCTTCCTCAACATGTGGAAATGATCTTCTCATATTCCTCTGCATCCCACTTTCAAAACTATACCCTCCCCTGCGATCACCATCAAATCTGATGCCATATGTTTGAAGGCTGCTAGATATGTCTCCAATCTTAGAATGGATAGCTTTGATCTGCTTCCCAATTTTGCGGAGATGGAAAGGCTTGATGAATATGGAGGTAAATCTGTTGCAGAATCCATGGAAACCTTTTCCATGAGCCAGCAATGCGACTTTGAAGACATACATCTCGACAACATCTTCGACATCATAAGCAGTATCTCTGATCTCTGCTACCCAATTGCGAACACGCTCATCTTGTTCTTGCCTGAGCTCAGCATCCTTCAAGAAGCACTGCATCCGCTTGAGTTCATCTCTTAGCCGCTCCACTTCACCACTCACATCGCATAGAAACTTTGTTTTGTGAATAAGCAGGTCGGTGATCCCTTCAACAGCTAAGGAAACGATTGCCTCTGCCATTCTTGATCTGCTTCTTCAGATCAGAAAAATGCAAAAATCAAGAGTCAAATTGACTTAAACATGAGGTCCAGACCAGAAAACCACAAATCCCCTGGTCCAGATAAGAAGGGAATTAAGCCTCGCTAGTTAATTAACCCATACTTTATCATACTTTTAACACAATAATGTGTCAAAAAGTTAGGTCCAAGTCATTTTCACATACAGTGCGCGAAACTCTTGTTCTTATAGCACCTTCTATTTCCACCAATTTTCTCATATGCTATAGTCATCGGAAATTTAGACAAGGAAAAGAAAAAAAATGCGAAAGGAGAAATGCTATGACGCAAGATAGAAGATTTTTGTGAAAAAAAGGAAATTTGAAGGAAGCTAACATGAAACACTTTATGAGTTCATTGGGATGCGTGTTAATTACTCCCACAGTCCCACTCCTGAGAGTGAAGTCTTCATATAGGTAAAGGCCAGAAGAGGTCAACTAAAATACCCTGCAAAGAAAGGCTTCCTTTATACTAGTCAGTATTTCACCCTGACAAAGCTTAGGGTCTCAAAATAAGGAAAATTAGCTAAATTATATTTATATACATGGAAGTAGGAGAACCTGGTCTCAATGTCATTGCAAGTAGTATCCATGTTCTTCTCTACATACCAAAAAGACCAAATCTCTAAACAGAGTCCACTTCAAGATACTGCCACGGAGACTGATCATAAGTAATTTCAACAAAATATTATGAATAATAGCCACAGTTCCCTCAACTTTAGGATCAACTCCATACATTAAAAAGGAAAAAAAACAAGAAGTTCCAGGGGGACGTTTTGCAAATCCGACGATTCCTAATTCAGCATGTGCCACAAGCTGCTACTCTGTACCTTGTTATCCATATCTAAGAAATCAATTACAAAAACAAGGATCATGAGAAAATTCAATTTCCACATTTTTAGTAAAATATAAATTAACCCTGACTACTTAAGGATAAAATAGACAGATAAAGTGTAAAATAAACATTTTCATTTCCCTTTTAGTTACCTCCAACATATGATTGATTTCAACTTAATGAAGCTGTCAAGAAAGAAGTCCCCGACACATCTAGGTAGGTGAATCTTATCGCCCTGCTGCCACTTTTCTAGTTTTATCTCTAGAGACTTTAAATTAGGAAAGGGCAACCGATTTTCATCCAGCGAGAAAGGAAACTTGGAAAGAGCCTGATTAAGACATAAAAATGGTTATTAGAGATAGGAAAACGAAACTTTTGAGAAAATGACTCATAAACTTTACAGTTGTAGCTTGATTTTTCATTGTGCAAGAGTATCAAGTCAAATGCCAGTGAAACATGAAATGAATCACAGCAAAGATAAATGGACTTTTAGTTCAACATGCACTATCAGCCAAACTAGGACCTTTATACATCAAACAACAAAGATCAAGGACAGTTTTTAACGAAGAAGTCATTTAAATTACTAAAGTAGCTAACAAACATTAAAAAAGGCAGATAAATGAGTTATTTTCTCAACATTTAAATCTCTAGATTCTCTACATATCTCTTCTATAAGAGGGCTTTCATCTCTGTCTAACAACATTTACAAAGGCAGATAAATGAGAATGCACAAGGTAACAAACGACAGTAAACAAATTTCTTTGATGCCTTGCAAAGGAAATGGTGAAGAAAATCAAAGACAAGATTCACTAAGCAATATGTGATACCCGTGATTTGTGTTTAACAAGAATGTTCAAGAAAAAAAATGGATGAATACAAATAAAATATAGAGCCCTAGATAAGGTATATAAAAATAAATCAATGGCAAGTCCCCATTTAGATTAGTAAAGGCTCCCACATCATTGACTGAAGGAATAATAACCTGTTTTTAACTTGGATTTTATTTATTCAATTCCCCAGAATTCAGATGTCTTTTGAAATTTCATTTTCTTGAAATTTTACATAAATCAAACATGGCATAAATGAACATGATGGGGGAAAGTCTAAGATAAGAAAATGGACAGTGAAACCCAAAACATAATGTATCTCATGCTTAGGCATGCGCTTTTGCCAAACCAAAAGTAAAACAAGAAGGGAAAATAAACTTCCAAACTTCTGTCAATTTTTACATGACTTATCAGCAGAAGACAACAAATGAAACTGTCATGGAAAATATCTTCGTGCTGAATTATCCTATTGTGGGCAAGTTTCTTAAATGCTTTGACATAGTAGTATGAGGGGTGATGGGGAATTTGCAGGGAATCTGTTTGAAGGAAATGCATTAAGATAATGAAAGGGTACCAGTACAGATGCTGTAACCTTTAGTTTTCTTATTTCACTTTGTCCTCTCTTTAGCACCATTTCCTAGCAAGATTGAGAAAGACAGAAAATAAACCGGAAACACTATGCTACATTATTCTAAGAGTAAAGAATAAGATTACATCATAATATACATAATGAACAACACTCATAAATGGATAAAGGGTAAAAGATCATCAGACTATAATACTCCCATATGAAATCAGGTATCACTTATCACATATTGGAACAATGGATTATCTTAAATGGCAGAATAAAAGAACTTACCCCAACTGTTTTCCAGGATAATGTGACAGATTTTGCCCGACGAAACTTTTTAAGAGTTTTGATACAATGAAGAACATACTCACGATATTTAGCGACATGCATATCATCTTCTTTGTCTTCCTCGTCTCCATCACAGTATCCATAGAGGTAACAATTATATATATCAAAATAGGCATGATCAATAGAAACAAGGTTACCAGCAAATGAGCACACTATAGGAGCAGAAGAAGAATACTGAAAAGTCATGAGCCCAGGAGCATCAATCACAACCTTGCGTCCATCATATTCATTTCCCCAATCAGACCAACGAAAAGAAAGTTCCAACCTTTTCAGCTTTGGAGCATTAATAAATAAGGTCTTATCCTCCCCAAAATGAATATGAGTAAGTTTCAAACTTTCAAGTAATGGGCATCCAGAGAAGTCCCAATTGAAGCATTTTTGGGTCAGGGAGAAGCCATGAAGATGTAAAGACTCTAAAGCTGGTAAAGCAAGAAACTTGGGCAATTCTATGGTATCACCTCGATCATCATGCAGTTCCAGAGCTGTTAGTAATTCAGAAGAATAGAATCTTTGAGGCAACACAAAATTCCAAACAGAGCCCGAGTGAATAGTGAGTTGTTGGACATTGTGATCAAAAGCATAAGCAGTCAATCCATCTACAATAGAAGCATATCTCTCAGATTCATAAGATTGGAAGCAAACCTTAACAAGGTCAGTGTGGAAACGCCGGTAAAGCACTTGGGTTATGAAATCGCTGAGAGAAGCAATCTTAGCATCTTCTTCTCGGACTTTCCGTCGACGGTGATAACCTTTGAATGGGAAAGTTGTGTGATTGAAGTCGAGGTAAGGAAGAGATCTCCAAAGGTACTTCCATCTGTTAGACAGAACACAAGTTTGAACTGCAAATTTTGTGTTCATGAAAGACAAGATTTTATGGAGAATTTCGTCACTTAAACGGCTGATTCTGTCCACTTCTTCTTCTTCTTCCCTGTTCTTCTTCCTCGATTCTTCATAGCTTGACCACATATCTCCCTGACTCTGCCGAGAGCTTTTGGGGTTTGGGTTTAAACTTCCTTCAAACGATTGGGGAAATGAAATCTATATATACGAGGGATTTATATAAATAAATACGGAAATTGAAATTTCTTTATTCTTTTACTCCAAAACAAACGTTCTTTTTTTTTTTAATCTTTTTCCCCGAACCAATCTTCATTTAGAAAACGAAATGAAAAATTATAGGAGTACTGGAGTACTAAAAATAAAAAATTAAACTTTGTGATGATGAAGCAAAATTTAATTTTTTTTGGCCATCTAGCAACACTTAATTGAAAAGGCGCAAAATGAAAAGAAAAAAGAAAAAAGAAAAACAAAAAAAAAAGAGAGAGATTTTAAGATTGATTTATTCTATTTTTAGCTTAAATAAAATTCAGCATTGGGTATGTCTATAATATGTTTGGGCCGCTTATAAAAGGCATTTTGCTGTTGAAATGCAATAAAGGCCTGGCATGGTTGGGCTTGGCCAGCTTTAATTGAATCACCAAGCCCTCAACAAGTGCCATTCCAAGAGAGAGTATTTGCAGTTGCAGAGCCAGAGGCTACCAAAAGTATTTTCAGAAGATATAAAATTTACATAAATAAATGATTGATTTCTATCAAATATTGGATCTTCACCTACAATTAAGCTGTCTGGCCAAAAAAAAAACCTACAATTAAGCTGTTACTTCAATGGAGAGGAATGTAGGGATGCAACTAAAAAAATTCCCCTGCAAAATGGCCTTTCTTTACCCATTTCCACCATCACAAAGCTTAAATAAAACGCCAACGACCAAAAGATTTATATCTCATCACATAATCTCGAAAGAGATGTACACAGCTCCATATACGTAAATAAAACGCCAAGGACCAAAAGATTTAGAGGGACTTTACAAATGCCAAGATTCCGACTCCTGCACGTGCCACACAGGCTGCAACTTTGTTATCCATATCTAAGAAATCAATTACAAAAGAAAGCTCATAGAAAAGTCGATTTCCAAATTTCGAGTCAAATATACATATGTATTAACCATTAAAGGGTCAAAGGATAGAGAAGTGTAGAAGAGAGGTTTTCATATTCCTTTCCGACCTGCACTGACAAAATCTCATCTTCTTGAATATTGACAAAATCTCAACTTAGTGGAACTATTGAGAAAGAAGTTCAGCACACATCCAGGCGTTTCAATCCCATTGCATGACCGTTTAAGTTTTATCTTCAGATACTTTAAATTAGAAAATGTCAACTGATTCTCAACCAGCAAGGAAGGAAACCTGGCAAGAGCCTTGAAACATAAAAACATTTATAATAAGAGATAAGAATAGGAAATCCTTGAGAAAACAGCTCATAGTTTTTTAGTTGTAGCTTGATCTTTCATTGTACAAGAGTATGAAGTTAACATAACCAGCAAAAGATGAAATGAATCACAGACGAGAGAAATGGATTTTTTGTTCAACATGTAGTATCAACTATCAATCGAACTAGGACCTTTATACATCAAATTAAGACAAAGATCAAGTGCATATTTTAATAAAGATGTCATCAAAGACACTACTCATTAGTGTAGCTAATATCTATTCAAATATATATCTCCTTCTTTGAATTCTTTGACATGGCAGATAGTACAAGAAACACTTATAACAGATGATGAGAAACGGAAATTTAGTAGGGCATCTATTGGGGAAAAAGAAGAGTCAGAATGTTCTGTTATTTTTCTAGGATAATGAAAGGGTACCCTCATAGATGCTGTAACATTTATATTTGTATTTTTAAAAAAATATTAGTATTATTTCAGTTTGTTCCCTCTTTAGTATCAGTTTGTTCCCTCTTTAGTATCAGTTTCTGAGCAAGAGTTGAAAAGAAAGAAAGGAAAGAAAAAAAAGGGGGGAAATAAGCTGCATTCTAAAGAATAAAATTTCATCATATCATAATAATATACAGAATGAACTACACACAGAAGGGATTGGTAGAGGGTTTTACAAATTCCTTTTGGCTTGACTTTTGCTTTAACTGCAATTCCAGAATGATTAAAAAAGAAACTTCAGCAAAAGGATCATCACCCCAAATGAGTCATCGCCTATCACATATAGGAAGGATAGGTTCTATAAAATGCAAGAACGAGTTAAAAGAACATACCTGAATAGTTTCCAACGGTAATGTGATAGATTTTGCATGACAGAATGCCTTAAAAGTGTTGACCAAACCAAGAACATGCTCATGATTTACATCGACATCCTTCTCAACAATCACTGGGTCGACTTCAGCGATGTACCCATTATATATATCAAAACACACATCATCAATGGAAGCAAGGTCAAAGGATGAGCTCACTATTGGATAAAAACCATGATATTGAAATGTCATGAGCCCAGGAGCATCAATTACAACCTTGCACCCAACTTCCTTACAAGAAGGTCTAAAAGAAAGTTCCAACCTTTTCAACTTGGGAGCATTAACAAATAAAGTTTTATCTTGAAGGTCAAAAACTTTCAAAGATTCAAGATTTGAGAAAATTGGTAAGTCCCTTGGATTAGGCGAATCCAAGGCCGTATCTAATGGTTTATATCGCCACGCACAATGAAGGTCACTAAGTTCCAAAGATTCAAGATTTGGACAACCTGATAAGTTCCTTGGATCAAACCAATTCTTAGTAATCTCTAAACCCCAAAGATGCAAAGACTTTAGAGCTGGTAAAGCCAGAAATTTGGGTGATATAATTGGTGCAACATGCCCATTGAAGGTTTCCAGTGATTGACATATATGAAAATTCTCAGGTAACACAAAGGCCTTATGACATTGGGACTGAATAGTAAGTTGTTGGACATTGTGATCAACAACGTAAGCAATCAACCCTTCTAACGCAAAAGCACAGAACGTGTACACATGGCGTCTAAGCAAGCACGTTTTATCAAGAGTTTGGAAGCAAACCTTAACGAGGTCAGTGTGGTGACGCCGGAAAATCACTTGGGTGGTGAAATTTTCAAAAGAAATCATCTTGGGAACTTCTTTTTCTGAGTGGGTGATGAAATCTTCGAGAGAATTTATCTTGGGATCTTCTTTTTCTTGGTCTTCCTTTCGATCCCCTTTGAATGGGAAAGTTTCCAGACTGAAGTTAAGGTAAGGAAGAGATTTCCAGAGGGACTTCCATCTCTTTGACAAGACACAAGTTTGAACTGCGTATTTTGTGTTCATGAAGGACATGACTCTGTGGAGGATTTCATCGCTTAAACAGCTGATTCTGTCTTCTGCTACCGCTTTCGCTTTCGCTTTTCTATTCTTCTTCTTCTGCTTCCTCTTTCTTTTTCTTCCTCGATTCAATCCTTCATCGCTGGGCGACATTTCCCCTTCAAGAGGCTAAGAGCTCAGATTTTGGGGTTCACTTCTGGTTCTGGATTTCTTTCTTTTCCTTGTTTTGATTCATAAATGGGTTCTGGTTTTTGTGGAAAACCAGGGTCGAGGGGTTTGGGGGTTTTTAACAACTGGGTGAAGGATGTGAAGTTGTGAACCGATTTGAGGGGATTTTGAATTTTTGATTTTGTTGTCTTTATATTTTCTGCGTGCAATTGCACGGGCGATGATTATATACTCCATATCATAAATAATAAAATCTGTATGTACGTATATTCCCAATTTCAAAGTATCACCTTGTTGTACATCCGAGTTGTTAGTTCAACTGGTAGGTTTATCATGTCTGGACTGTGAGGTCCTGGATTCAAGTCTCACAGAATGTGAGTTTAGTTTGTAATTTGTTTATTTGTGTATTTGGTAGGTAGATGGTTTATTTATGGTAGTTTATTAGTTGGAGTTGTTTTCTCATCTAGATGTTTGGGCATATAGAGATTTATTCACATTGTAATGAGATTTCACATGTACTCACTCAAAAAAAAAAATATCACCTTGTTTACTAAAAAAAAAGGTCAAATATCCAATTTGAGCCTAAACCTTTAAGGTGCACCAAATAGGGCCTTTGACAAGTACGCGCCGTTACCGTTTCTAACGGCGCCACTATCACAGTGAAAAAGACTTTTATAATTTATTTAATTAGGGAAAATAAATTAATTCCTAAAATCCCTCCAAACCTAACCCATTTTTTATTTTCTCGAGAAAAAAAAAACTGCTCTTCTTGTTTGCGTTTTCTCCTCTATTCTTCTTCCCTCTTCTTCTTTGATTTAGGTTCTTCAGCTAGGTCGTCAATTTGAAGGTTTTGGGTTTTTTTAACTTTATGAAATTGTTAAACCCAGCATAAATTTGTAGAAATTTCCCTAGATCTGGTTTGTCGGCAGCAAAAGCGCCAAAAGCACTGCTCTGTCGGTAGCAAGATCTGGTTTGGTTACCTGTAAGATCAGAAAAACAACAATGGGAATAATAAAAAAAACTCTGGCCACCATTGTTATGGATTTGCGTTTGCTGCGAGTTGAAGACAAAGGAAGATAATGTGGGTTGGTTTAGTTTGAAGCTTTGGGCATGAGAGAGCAAACAAAGTTTGATTCGAAAACAAAGTTTTGTTTCCATTGTTGTCGGCAGCAAGATCTGGTTTGTTTCAATTGACCGTAAAACTCTAAGAAAACCCCAGACTCTTCAAAAATCGATTTAACCCTTTAACTTTGTATTCTTCTTTTTTTTTCTTTAAATTTCATCATCTCCTGCTAACAAAGTTTATTTGACGAGAACCCATATGATGTTGACGATTTGTCATTGATCATAAGCAACCTGCTCATTTTGAAGACTAGAAATCTAATATATTCAACCTCCTTCACATGGTCTAATGAAGCCAGCCCATATATCCTCTTTTGATTTTTTTTTCCAGTTTTAAACCTGGTTAGTAAATGATTATGTGATTTATTATTATTGTTTATACAGATTCGATTCTGTTGCAGTAGCTATCTTGCTGAATTGTGGGAACTTAGGGTTTGGAAAATAATTTGGAAATTGAGTGATTGATAAAGAAAAGAATCTTGGAAGAAAAACGACTAAAAGAAGACATGAATTAATTTGGTAGGGAGCTTGGGTTTGAAAAGATAAAAAGCAGGATTTAAAAGACAAAAAAAAAACAGAAGATAAAAGTAGGAACTGAAGGTTGGAGTTTCGCTGGAGTAAAGCGAAAACAAAGAAGATGACATTAATATACTAAAACGCTCTATTTCGCCTATTTTTTCCATTTTTTTCCTTTTTTTCCCGCGCCTAACATTTTCTAAAAATTCCACGTGGACAATTATATTCTTTCACTCACGCGTGCATGCACACCAATTCCAAATTTCCGTCAAATTTAGGCTCAAATTGGTTGCTTTTGTAAACGTTTAGGCTCTATTTGGTGCACTTCAAAGGTTTAGGCTCAAATTGATCAACTCGACAAACGTTTAGGCCCAAATTGGATATTTGGCCCAAAAAAAAGTATCACCTTGTTTGCTCATTTTTGTCTTGGCTTGACATCTGACTTTTGCCCCTTTGAGGATGAATGGTTGTGATGATACTTTGATATGCTTCGTTAGCTTGAACATAACCCCTGCGTTTTGATCAATTGGAATTATTTTGAGTGACTTTGCAATGCAACAAATGGAATTGTATTTTGCTTTCTGCACATTTTGTTGAGACAATGAGACTTGCTTCATTTGCTCAAATGTCCAACCTCCTATGAATCGGATGCTTCTTGACATGTTCTGCCTTTGTGAGAAATGCTCTGGAAGTCCATGAATGTGAGGTCTGCTCTCTGTTTATAATTCCATGTCAATTGTCATTGTTTTTCCTTTAAACAGCTTTGCTTATTGTGTACTTGCCTGATCATGAATGCTTTGTTGCTGAATTGTTGGCCTTGTGCTGCTTTTCGATTTCCTACCACTGTGTGTTGGTGTACTTGGATGCAACTATTCTCTGATTTTGTGATTGCTGAATTGGTTCAATGAAAATTCAAAGCTAGCTCTTTGTAACAAGATTCGAAAGCTAGGTTGCTAGGTAGTAACATTATCAACAGTCCTGTTGCCTCTGAATTTCCTTTGCCAATTTGTCAAAACAAATGCTTGCTTGTTGCTGTTTGAGTTATTTTTGCAGCCGACTTTGAAAACCATAACTCTTCCAATTTATCTCCAATTGCTATGTTCTTGTAGGCTGGAGAAAGCTTGAAGAGTGCTCTTCAACTTCCATGAAGACCACTTTGTCAACTGGAGTCATTTCAGAGGTCAATTTTGGGTTTTTCTTTAGCTTCGATTCCTACCCAGAATTTCTGCAATTTTTGGGGCCTGGATTGCGGGGCCCACATCTCCCTCGTTTCAGCTCTGAATCATGCCCTTCTTGTGCCCAAATCGAAGCCCAAGAGTCCTCTACAACTTTCGTTCACAAAGTTTTTCCGTTAGAGCTCTCCAAGGTAATCAATTTTGTGTTTTCCTTGGACCGCGCTGTTGAGAATTTGCATGTGCTGTTTGCTTTACTTCTAACTTGGATTTTTTGCTTTGTTTCTCCAGAAAAGGGTTATGGAAGCTGTCTTGGGCAATGCAACAACTATATTGGAGAAGGAAAGAATTTCTTGGGTCAATTTGTAAACCAAGTGCCCTTTTTATCATCGCTTTTCAATGTAACAGAATAACAAAAGAGACATTGAATTCATTGTTTTCCATTATTTATGCAAATGATGTAATGCTATGCATGAAATTAAATTAAAAAATATGTAATACAAAGTGTTATGTCATATGAGATTACCTCAAATTCTAATATGCTTTCTAATTATGGTACTAATTTAAATGGACTAATTAGATGTGCAAAGTAAGAAAGTGCTTTACTAACCAAAATGCAAATTGCATTTTCATGTGCTTTTTTTCCAACTAACACCATCTTCAAAATTATGCAAATCCCACTTATGCAATGTCTAGCTAATTGCTAAATTGAGGGTTAATTAATCAATGAGCTAAATTGAGCTTAAGCTACATGATTAAAATGCAACAATACTAAATTACTAAATGAAGCTAAGCCATGAAATATGCAAAAATGTCAAAGGTGCACATTAACTTTTTTTTTTGGGGTTTTCAAATGCAATTTAGATGACTAAAAATGAATTAGCTAATCTAAATTAAAAGTGGACTTAAAATGACCAAAATGCCCTTAGTGCGAAAATGACTAAAATGCCCCTAGGTGACTCTAATGTCAATTAAGAAATAAATTGATTTAAATTGAAGGATATAGGACAAAAACGGGTGTCTACAGGTTCATCTCATTTGCCTTTCAAAAACAATGAATGATCACTTCTTTTTTCTCTATTTACACCAAATATGGTCTAAAATCACCATGAATTTTCATTGTCACACCAAACATGGTGATTTAATATCACCATTAATTAGACCACCTTAGAGATTAGATCACCATCGTGATGAGATCACCATGGTGATCTCGAAAATGCTACCAAATACACACAAGACTTATTAGCCTTTGTATCCCTGAACTATAGCGCCAAGGATATTTTGTTTTATAAACTTCAAATCGTGATAATTTGTCCCTGAATTTCCAAATTTATGATAGTTAGCCTATTGAACCTCAAATTCAAGACAATTTAGCTTCTGATGGAGGATGCAAATTGTCCTGAATTTGAGAAGTTTAAGCGGTAATTTGTCACAAAAATAGTTTAGGAGACAATGTCTTTGACACTGGGACAAAAACACTAATAAGCTAATAATTTAAATGACAAACTGTTATCAAAGTTTGTCGAGCATAACTCTAACTATGATGATGTATATATTACAAAATAGGAGGTAATTCTTTCAAAAACAAATTTTTAGATCAAATCAAAATTAATACTGATAGCTTTAAGCATTAAGCATGATAGTATTTTCATTCCCAAGTCTTTATAGAATTGAATTTAATCCTCTAAGCCTTTTGATGATGATGTAATGTAATAGACATGTCTAACCCGAGCTTGGACATGTCTCAGGTATTGTTTGAGGATGGTCTTTTTTGTAAGGTTCATTGGTTCATCTCATTTGCCTTTAAAAAAAAGAATTATCTTTTTTTTTCTCTATTTACACCAAACGTGGTTTAAAATCACCACGAGTTTTCATTGTCACACCAAACATAATGATTTAATATCACCGTTAATTAGACCACCTTAGTGATTAGATCATCATGGTGATCTTGAAAATGCTACCAAACACACACAAGACTTATTAGCCTTTGTATCCCTGAACTGTAGCGCCAAGGGCATTTTGCTTTATGAACTTCAAATCGTGATAATTTGTCCCTGAATTTCCAAATTTATGATAGTTAGCCTATTGAATCCCAAATTCAAGACAATTTAGCTACTGATGGAGGACGCAAATTGTCCTGAATTTGAGAAGTTCAAGCAGTAAATTATCACAAAAATAGTTTAGGAGACAATGTCTTTGAGACTTTTACACTACAATTCAAGGGACCAAAAAACTAATAAACTAATAATTTAAATGACAAACTGTTATCAAAGTTTGTCAAAGTTTGTCGAGCATAACTCTAACTATGATGATGTACATATTACAAAATGGGAGGTAACTCTTTCAAAAAAAATTTTTTTAGATGAAATCAAAATTATAATACTGATAGCTTTAAGTTAGACCTGCTTAAAGGCCGGGCTATCCGCCCAAGCCCGAAGGCCCGCCCGGAAAATGGGAGGGTTTTGACATAAATTTTGGACCCGAAAAACGGGCTTGGACAAAAAAAAGGGCCCGATTAAAAAAAAGGATCGGGCCTTGGTTTTGGTGTTTTAGGCCCGACCTGACCCATGTTATATATAAATACTATAATATAATAAAATAATTATATTTATACATAATAAAATTCAATAATTTATATGTATACATTAATTAGAACTTGTAAACTTTATTAAAATTTAATCTTTGTATCACAATTTATTTTGATTTAATTTGTTATTAGATTATATATAAATT
>AWUE01016627.1:0-10019 GCA_001974825.2 Corchorus olitorius
ATTATAACTTATAATGCATTTTATTTACCTCTTCAAATTTATATAACTTATAACTTATAAATATATTGTATTAATTGAAATATTCATTGGCATTGATTTTTATATGAACTATATTATATTAAAGTATAAATATTTAAATAAATAGAAAAATATAATTTAATTCTAATATTTTAAAGTAAAAATAATTTCTATTATTTGTAATAATCAATTTTAATGGTATAGTTTCAATTTTCAATTCAAGACTAAAAAAATTAGCAATAAATATCATGAAATTGAGATTTGATGTGGTAAAATACTAAAATTGGATTAAAACTATCAAATATATAATGTTTGATAATTATTTTACAATTTTTAGTTTTTACAATTTAAATATAATTAATTCTAATTCGGGTCATTTCGGGTTAATCTGTCGGGTTGATTGGGTTCGGGTACCCAAAATTTCGGGTCATTTCTGGGTTGGGTCAGTTTCGGTTTCGGGTTGGACGGATTGGGTTGGTTGACTTTTTTGGTCAAATCGGGTTGGATTGGGTTTGGTTTCGGACGGTCGGGTTGGGTACCCACAGTCGGGTCAGCTTTTGCCAGCTCTAAGTACGGGACAATGCTTACTCTGTACCCTATATGACGTTGGAATCGAAAAAGATTAAAATGAAGTTCATCTTCCCAACTATTATATTGAAAAACTACCTTGAAAAATTGTAGCCCTACCAATTGGTAATTGCATGTATAGTCCAACTATACCGTGTTCAGAATACATCCATCGGATTCTATACTTCACGCAAACGATCATTCAACCAAAATATGTTAAAAATGGGCTACAAAACATAGTCTGGTCTCCAAACCGGATACCACCTCACGAGGAGATTATTATTTATGCAACAAATTACATAACCAGCAATCCTGTCCCACTTCAACCATTGTATCATTCTTAGAACGTACACCAGTGAGGTCATCCAAGCCACACATAAAATTGGAAAGCATTATCATCATCTTAATAATTGCCGTATTAAAAAATTATCACAAATTCATGGTCTAGCTCTACATATTCAAATCATAAATACCATAGACCAAATGTTCGATTATTATTTCATGTCCCTTGCGTACACAGCCGTCCCCATTGATAGACTCAACCATCAAACCCAGATGCGCGATGCAGGTCAAATCCGTTAACGGGTGGGGAACCGAAAAAAAAATCAAAATTTTCCTATCTTTCAATGATATCATGATATGTATAATATTAGTTATGTAATTTATTCTACCATAATTGCATTAATTTATGACATGACATAGCTTATTTAAAATACCTTAAACAAAGGTTGAGATTTATATCTAGACAATGTTGTGCCCTATATAAAGGGTCATATTTAGTGATTAATCGTCTATATTGCTGCTGCTCTTTTCTCCATCATTTCTTTATCCCAATCTACTTCATTGCTTAATTTCAAGCCCATTATTTAATAGAACTTAGCCCAGATTGCCCTGATCTTACAATTAACTTTTTGGATAGATTCTACTCCAATACCTTCAATTTTCCTGGTTTTCTTTCTTCGTTGGAATTTGACCAACTCTTATTGTAGAGTTCCATTAACCTCTACACCATCCCTATATTCTACAATTTCATGGACTTTGAAATGTTAATTATTCTCAATCTTTGTTCATTGAACTTAAGCCCAACCTTTTGTCTTCTGCAGGACAAATGTACAAGGCATATATTCCCTATTGTCCTTGGGTTTGCACTAGGGATGCAAGTGGGTAGTGGATAATAGGGTACCCGACACTACCCGACCCGATTAAGTAGGGTTAGGGTATTGTATAATAGGGTTAGAGTAGGGTACGGGTAGTGATTTTAGTACCCGTGATGGGTTCGGGTAGGGTTCGGGTAGTGACCTTAGGGTACCCACTACCCGAACCCGGTTACTAATTAATTATTTTAATATTAAATTTTTATTTGTATATTATATTCTTACTTAAAAATTACTCCTAATTAACCTAATTAAAATTTGTTTATTGTTAAAAATATAATTTTTAACTTTGTTCTACAATTATACAAGTTAATTTTAATTTATTCCTTTAATTTTAATTAATTTATTATTATTTAATTATAAATCAAAAAAAATATTCGGGTTTTTTTATCGGGTTAGGGTAGTTAACGGGTAGTTGATATTTTATACGGGTAGGGTACGGGTAGTGATTTTAAAAAATAACCGGGTAGTTATAGGATACGGGTATCCTAGAAAATAATAGGGTTAGGGTACGGGTACCTCAAAATTCGTGGGTACCCTACCCGATTGCATCCCTAGTTTGCACCCTGCATTGTTTAAGTTTTTATAAAAACAATAACTATCTCCAAAAGTACACATGTGTTCTTTCCTTTCTATTCCTATTCTTAGGGTAACAAATGATATAGTCACATTCAGTGCAAATCATCTAATGCATTGCCTTGATATTATCTGTGTCACAACAAAACTAACCTCTTTTTGACAATATAACAATTGCTATTGCAATACCAATAAATTGCTTCACCATTAACGTGTTGCAAACTCCTCGCCCGCGGCGAAGCGCGGGCAGAGTCCTAGTATATATATAAGTACCATATTGTCTTACTAATTAATATATCTTTTTTGTTAATGCTAGATCAAAGAAGCTCAAGGTGAAGGCAAGTCAAGTGTGCATGGAAATTATTCACCTTTGTTGTTCAAATTCAAATGATGCAAAACAACTTATTTAGACTTTTAAAGAATTGTTTAGCTACTTATTTAGTCAAGTTTATGTTAGCTACTTTGCTAGAATTGATATTTGTGGACAATTTATCTTTATACTTTAAAATTTGACATTTTTAGCTCTAATTATGTATCTTTTAGTTAATTGAAATATTTAAAAATTTTAATCGTGTCAAACGTGTCATGTTGTGTCTTGACCTGTTACACAGCTTAATCATGTAAACAGGTCTCGTGTCTTGTGTACATGTTTAAAAACAGGTCTCGTGTTCGTATCTCAATTTCGTGACACGATTAATAATGGTATCGTGTTCGTGTCATGCCTTATATGCGTTTATACCCTATGTAAACATGACACGAAACACGAATTGCCAGGCCTATATCTAGATACCCTACACCTACTAGTTGAGTCTAATCCCATGATCTAGGTGTGGTACACCTATTAATTGAGCTAACAATTTAACGTTATTATTTGAAGTCCAATATTTCTACCCTAATCCTTTCGACTTTGTTGTGTAAATTTGTAATAAGTTGATGAATTAAGACGTAGGTGGAGTGACTTTAGCATAATATGGAGTGACTTTAGCATAATGTGGCATGATGGCTGAAGGATGCAACGGAATTATTTGACCTCTTCTTTGATTTTATTTTATTTTTTTTGCAAATATTTGACCTCTTCTTGTAACTACTTTGCAAACTTGAAGGCATGAAACCAATTTTATCCGTACCTAAATTCTATCTCTTCAAATAGTAATAAATAAGGAACAACGACATTTCAATTCTTCATCTCTCTGTCACAGTTTTCAAACCTTGTTTTCTCCAAGAAAAAAGAAATTCTGAAAAATGTCGTTTTTTTGAAGATTTCTGTCTAGCATGATAACGTCTCTGGTTGTCGGAGTTGCTTTTTTATCTTGAAAAACCATTTTCGCAGCGATTATATAACAAAAGAAAAACCGAACATGACCAAAGAAGAAGAAGAGATTCATGAGAAAGCTAGCTTCCTTTGCTGCGGAAATGGCTTTTCCAGATTAAAAAAGCATTTTGCCTTCAAATCGTGATAATTTGTCCATGAATTTCCAAATTTATGATAGTTAGCCTATTGAATCTCAAATTCAAGACAATTTAGCTATTGATGGAGGACGCAAATTGTCCTGAATTTGAGAAGTTCAAACGGTAAATTGAAAGTCATTGAAAGGTTGCTTAGAATTTCCTCTTTCACACTTTGGATTTTGTGATTTCATAGTTCCTAATTGTTCCTATTTTCTATATTAATTTTGATGGTTTGGCGTCAATTTGTTAATTTCTATATTCTAATGTCTTAAATGAATGGGTATCTCATATTTCTTCTTGTTGTATACTTGGTGACTTTGTCAGATAGTAATTTATAATTATAAGAAATGAAGTTCTTTACATGTCAATAAAGAGGCAGAACATGATGAATCACACTTTTTTCTCATTAGTGGCAGGGAATTTCAGCTTGGCATCTTTCTACATTTTTGTTGTATCCAATATCCATATATCATCCTGCCTAAGTTGTCTTTCTTGGGGAAATATCTTGTATGAACTTCAGATTGAATATGGCTTATCGTAATGTTTGCAGGATAAGGCTTATGAGGGGTGACAAAAGGTCAAAGAAGAAATGTTCAATGAGAAAAGGAACAGATGTTGAAAGAGCCATAGAGTTCTATTATGCAGACAAGAGCTATAGAGTTTCTTGGTTTTCAAATTGTGCTGCTCTTATAACTCATGTTGCTAGCAATTCCTTACCAGGTCACTCCTATATTATATATTTATTATGTGTTAAGCAAAGTATCTAAAACAATTTTGACTTAGTTTAGTTGTCATATCATATTTACTCTTGGGAATTACATTTCTATGTTCATTTAACTATTCTCTTATATATCAGTAGCTTTAGTTTAAAAATCATGTGACTTTTTGCTTAATTTGTGAATTAAGTCCTCAATTTGGAAACTATAAATAGTTAGAGAATTAATCAAGTACAAAAAAAGATGTATCGCTTTATAAATGCTAGCTTGAGGCACCAGAGCACACTTGAAGAAGTGTTACGTTAATTTGCTGCCTGATGGACTATATTGATGGCAAGGGAAATTACTTGTCTTAGCCCCAACTCATAGTATTGTCTTCTCTAATATACTTCCTATATTTCTTACATATTTCTTACTGAGTTTAGTAAGTAGCATATCTGAGATGATATTTGACGAATTTTCTTTCAAAAGAACATATTGAAACATTTGAAAAGTTGATGACAGAAGATAGAATATAGCATTGGATTCAGTCCTGTGCAAACATACTATATTTATGTCATAGAAAATGTTGAAGATGGAAGATTTTTAAATGGTGGCTTAAGACATTATGGGAACATATTGAAATGATTCCATCAGCCACTGCCTTGAAATATGGGCAGGTTGCCAAATCTATGGAGATTGGGCTATCTCAGTTAATTCTTATATAGTTCAAGATGTCCATTCGCCATCTTAAATTTATGGTCTCACATATTTGTATTTTATATAATCCAAGTACAAAATGATCATTGCTTGTCTTGGTTTATTTTACAGTACGTGCCTTGAGTGATAAAATCCGGTGTTCGCATAGTTTCTGTGGTTATTGTTTGAATTAATTCTCATTTAGTCGCTGCAGGTGGAGCATGTTAAAGCACCGAATACACAAATCAACCGCACCGATAACAATAGACTACAAAGGCACTGAAAACACCCGCTGCGCGAAGCATGTGACAGTCAAACTTGTATATATGTATATAAACCACGAATTTTTATTATGAAAATTAAATTTAACTTTTATAAATTATAATAAGCAAATAATTTTTTATTTTAATGTTTATAATAATCTATTTATATATCCGGCCAAAAAAATCTAGTACTTCTTAGTCAAAGTTATCTCTTAAATATTCAATGAGAAATCAACATACCCTATATCTAGGTACGGTACACCTACTAGTTGAGTTTGATCCCATGATCTAGGTGTCGTACACCTAGTAGTTGAGCTAATAATTTGGAGTTATTATTTGAAGTCCAATATTTCCTTTCGACTTTGTTGTGTAAATTTGTTATAATTAAGTTGATGATTTGGCATTTGTAAGAGTCCAAGATTCCTCAAACAGGATTGATTCCCTCACATGAACACTAAGAAACTTTTTAGGACAAGGACGGTTGCAGCTGACAGAAGAGTTTTGATTTCTGGCGGGTATCCAAAGCGCTTTTAAATGCCGGCAAAGGTTGTAGGGGCTGTTATTTTGATTCTTACCGGCACTTTTAGATTTAAATGCCAGTAAAAGTGATTTTTTTTTTTTAAAGTGTGTCAAATTCTGGCAATAGCTCAAATTTAAAGCCCTTCGTCGTCTATGCATGAACCAAATAGTCCTAAAACCTTAACTTCAACTCCTGAAGATCAGAATTCACCCTCAATGATATTCTCTCACATAAACTTGCAACTCTTCATGCCTGTGACTCCGTGATTTAAGATCGAATAACCTTTATTTTGGGACAAAAATGCAAATTGATCATCACTAATTTTCCAACATTCCAAATGATGATTTCGGATCTTATTCTTATGGTTTATAGACAATGGGATTTTATATTAGTGTCCGTATTATTAACCTGAACATTGATCACCGCCGTCAAACTTGAGATAAAATTAAAACAAGGAAACAGGGCAAAGTGTAAGACCAAATCAAACTTGAGACTTAGATAGGAAGCACTTTGTCCTGTTTCCAAATTCCATAGCAAGACTACAAGTCAAAGATCTGAAAACATATTTTGAATGAATGAAGACTCAAGCTAAGGGAAGATATAACAACATCCGCAGATAGGGATGAGATGGCACTCAAGACCTTTCCAAACATGAAGGCGCGCGCAGCTATACTTTTGCTACTTCTATTGTCTGGAGGAGGAAATACTTTTGCAATGAATCCAAAAGAACAAGATTTTGATGGAGGATTAACTTGAAAAGGATGATGCAACATTACAATTGCATATATATAATATCGTAGAATACCCTAAGCAAGCAGACATGTATATCAACTAAACCTATTTCCAGCCCAAGAGAATGACTATTTGAAAGACTCCTAAAGATTTAAAAGGAAAGAGAAAAACGAATGCCTATGTATATAAAATTGAATTTAATCACTCTTGATAATAATGTAATATATAGTAATCAATAACACGTAAAATCAATCACAAATGTTAATGTGTATCCAACTACTTGAGTTTGCCAGGGATTTTGGCAGAATTAACATGAATAGGATGGGCGAAGAAAATTCTGCTATCTAAGTGCTGTGAATTAATTTGCACTTCAAATGCGATTTTCTACTGCAAAAGGAACAAGCTAATTAAGCACATGAAAGTTCACATCCTTAATTCACCGGCCATGAATTAAGCATCCCAAAACATGATTAGACATGCATGGCAATTATGTTCCAATAATTTTTTAAAGTTATATAGTTTGTAGCAGTAAGCAATTTCTAAGATGCTATTTAGTTGAACTACACTACAATTCGGACTTTGGTTTTTTTGGACCATCTCATAAGGAGACATGTATAAAATCACCTGTAAAAAGGACCTTCTTTACCCATTTAGATGCTATTTAGTTGTTACACATAAGTTTTCTTCCATAATGAATAAAACAGAGATTTCAGCAAAAAGATAATCACTTATTACTTTTCATGGATAACTAAAATCTACTACCAAGAAAAAGAGTTAAAAATTAATTAGTTGTCTAAATTTAATAAATTTTTAGACATCTTACCAAAATTATTCTCCTCACTTTGTAGTTGGAAGAAAAAAAAGTTTTAACTCTACAAAATACTGATTGGTTATGCAATAAAACCCTCAATCACCTCTTGGAATTGAAAAGTATTTATATAGGGTTACAATTGGAAAAATAAATGTCTAAATTCTTGGTAAATGGTGATGACAAATACAAGGGAACAAGAGTAATTACAAGTACTCCCTCTGTTCCTTATTATAAGTCATGCATAACTAAAATCTTCAAACCATATTTTAGTCTATTTTCCCATAATATACTTAATTAAATATTCATCTATACCCACATATTTATGACTTATCTATATCTTACTATCTTACTACTATATAAAATCACCAACTCAAAAATTCTAATTGGGAAATTTCATAAGTACCCTTCTTATTATAGTATAATAATTTTTTAATAAGTATTCTTTTTAGTCATTCAACTTTTTTTATTAATTATGCAAAGATATTGTAAATCCAATATTTAATTTTTTAAAATTATGGAAAGATATTTTAAATCCATCTTAATTTTATTTTTGAATTATGGAAATATATTTTAAATCTATATATTAAATTAAAAATAATTAAAGGAAAAAATTCTAGATGATTTAATCTTTGAATCTATAAGAGATGGAACAAAAATCTTACGATTGTTTTTCATGGCTCATGGAACTCTTGAGTCTTGCCTGCCTTATCGATCTTTTTTTTTTAATTTGTTATTGGCTAAAAGAAAGAAATAACAAAAGTACAAAACAAGTATAATTCTCAACGGAGCTATGTCCCTTGCATTAGCTTCCAACCTTCAAATTAACTTCAAATGGGGAATTATTTAAAAACTCTAATTTCTCCTAATTTCTCCTGTAACTTACATATATATGTGGCTTTTGCAAGATAATCGGCATAAAAATTCTACTCTCTCCAAATATTCAAATTTGGATCACGTGTTTCCTAGATTAACAATTTGGACCTTGTTGAAATATTTTTATTTTTCATGAATACTTTGTTCAACTATATATATTTGAATTTTGAACACACAAGCGAGATTGAAGGGTTGAAATGTGTCATTTTAGGGAATAGTTTTGAATATTAATTACATAATTAGTTAAGAAGTGGAGCATGTGTCAATTTTTTTAACTCGTGGAGTCCACCGACGATGTATCAATGATTTATATATTATGCGACCTTAGTCGTTGCCAAACTTATTTTTCTTTAGTTCATTTGTAACAAAAAAAAGATTTATATATTATATATATAAAAACAAAACAATTAAGATTATTAAAAAAAATGTAAGGTTTGTTTGATTTTTTTATAGCATTACAATTGTTATAATAACCTCAAAGTCATTTTTTAGTTACCTTAATTAGATAAAAGAATTGGTAATGTTCATTATTGATCAAAAGCTACTAAATTACTATTTATTAAGAATATAAGATTGCTGAATTTGTTAATACCATTATAACTTTTTTGATAACCGTTATAACTTCTTTGATAAAATTATATTAAAAAATGGGTTAATTTATGAGTAATGACTAATATTCGTTCCGGATGTAAGATTTCCAATTAATAGCTTTTTAATAATTTAGATAAAAAAAATGGTAACCAAAACAACTAAAAGTATGAGGTTATTGAATTATTTGATAGCATTATAGTTAATTAATAACATCTTAAAGTTTTTTGATGACGTTCAAGTAAGATAACTAATAACATGCATTTTGTTTTATAAAATGGTTTTGTAATTACCAAGAATGTAAGGTTAGTGAACAACATTTTTTTAGTAAGCTTAAAGTAAAAAAGTTTCCATACCCACATGCGCGCAACCTAATCAAAATAAAAAATTTACAAAAAGTTTCCATAATAAATTAGTGATTTATTCTTGAGAAAATGTTCATTCCGAATGGTTTTTTTTTCCCTGAAACTAACGATCAAATACCGTGTCTTGAAATGATTTGACAAATGATATAATGAAACAATCTGGATTTGTTAGTACATATATAACTTTTTTCATAACCTTTATAGTTTTTTTAGTAATTGAGTATTTTAAACAATGGCGTAGTTAGACATCTTCTTGAGTGGGGTAAAAAATTAATGCATATTTTTTTTAAAAAAAAATCAGTAGTCAAATAAAAGTTATATATCATGTGAATTTAACAATTTTGCTTCTTAGATCATATTGTTATGTGTTTCCTATATATTTAATTGATATTAACTTTCTAAGGTTTTCATATAAAAAATGATGAATTTTTATATAAAAAAGCTTAATTTTTATTCGTGAGAGTAAAAAGAAACAATGGTACAAAAGAGGTGAGAGAGTAGAGATATATGGATATTGAAATTCTATACATAATTTTAAACAATACTAGAGTGGTTGCAAAAAGATAAAATGAAAATAGTGAAGAAAAAATATGTAAGTATACTTCAAAAGTATGGTTTAAATGTGAGAAGATTCAACATTTTTAGTAGGGTCAATACTATAAAATTTTGATTTTAAGGGGTTAATATATAAAACTTTCATTTTAGAAGG
>AWUE01016628.1:0-48455 GCA_001974825.2 Corchorus olitorius
TTTTCCCTATATTTATCTATGTATTACACAAGAGGAGTCTAAATTTGAGTAGGGTCAATTTTAGTTAGTTGCGCCACTGATTGTAAATTTGATAACATCAGTTATTGGTTAAAAATTGTTACCAAAATTGCTTATAATTAAATGTTACTCGATTTGTTGGTAAATGTAAAGCTTTTTCATCGATCATGTATGTTAAATTTGAAGTTGATTGAAAATATTTAATTACATGTTTGATGCATTATATTTTTCCACCTTTAAATATATGTTGGAAATAAGAAAAATCTTGGAATCTCGATCAATATGAAAAAGATATCGGATTGACTTGAAATTTTATGCGCATGATTCAATTGAAAAGAGTATTAAATCGATTGGTTTTGTAATATATTACTCCTAAATTAAGTTATAAAATTGTGTAAAATAAGTTTGTTTACACTATGTGTAAGTTGATCCATCCTCTATTAGAGGAAGAAACCTTATAAATAAATGTATGAGAGTATTATATTGAGGTTATTTTAAGGGGTACATGTAAAATTAGAAAGCAATTAAGCCAAGAACAAAAATTAGAAAGCATAGCCTTTTATAATTGTCCGAAACTTGAACGCATATCAAAGATGTAATTATCCAACAAAATTTTAAAGATAATCGAAGCAGAAAGTCGGGGTGGGAAGGTATGAAGTGGAAGTAAACAAAGTAAGAAAGTCCGATAGAAGATGATATAATGCACATATTTTTCCCAATAAACAGTGAGGAAGATGTAATGATGCAATTGACACAACATAGAAATAATCTGACAATCAAACCAAAATTACATAGGAAGGTTATCAAAATTTAATAGTGTGGTTACCAAAATTTCATATGGAGGTTATCAAAACTTCATATTATAGTTATCAAAATTTTATAAAAAGGTTATCAAAATTTCTTAGACTCCCTTTGTTTCGGCGATTGGGTGCGTATAAGAATCTTATTCAGCTTTTGCTTCCTTAGATGCAAGCAACTTCTCTGATTGGTTGGCTGACATGTCAACAGAAAATTGTGGAAAAGCTGCTTCTTTCCATTGGAGGGTTCCCCTCACAGTGGCTTTAAGCAGCTTCTGCTTATAAGCTAAGCAGAAACAAAGGGAGCCTTAGGGAGGTTAACAAAATTTCATACGAAGGTTATCAAACTTTATAGTGTAGTTATCAAAATTTCATAAGAATGTTAATAAAATATCATTGGGAGGGAGATTATCAATATTCGTGCTTATCAAAATTTCCTGGAGGTTAACAAAATTCAATAGGGAGGTTATGAAAATTTTATGGAGAAGTTATCAAAATTACATAGAGAGGATATCACAATTCACAATTTCATTCTCATAAGGATGTTATCTAAATTTCATGGTGTGTTTATCAAAATTTTCATAGTGCGGTTACCAATTTTATAGTTTGATTATCAAAATTTCATAGGGAGATTATCAAAATTTCACACTGAGGTTATCAAAATTTCATAGTGTGGTTATCAAAATTTCACAATGTGGTTATCGAACTTTCATGGGGAGGTTATAGAAATTCTATAATGAGGTTATCGAATTTTCAGTATGGTTATCAATATTTCTACATTGGAGTATGAAAACAACTACCAAAATGACATAGAAATATATTGAAAAATTAGTACAGATTAGGTTTCCCTTCATTAGATTTGAATAGAACTATTACTGGAAAGTGGACTCGCTAAATAAAGCTTTCTAAGAAATCTAAAACCTCAACTTCCCGATTTAGCACGTTTGTGCGTAGAACGTGGTTCTCGGGAAATTAAACGCTCATTCCAAATACATTATTTGTGAAACCAACACTGAAATGTTGTGTTTCAGAGCGAGTAAGCTCATTGGAAAGTGGGGTTGCCAGAAAAAACTTTCTTCAAAACCTAAAACTTGAAATTTACGATTTTACACGATTGTGCGTAGAACGTTGTTCTTGAGAAAATGTTCATTCCGAATGCGTTATTTGTGTAACCAATGCTCAGATGTCGTGTTTCGGAGTTAGTAGAGCTCATTGGAAAGTGGCTTGCCAGCCAAACAAAGCTTTCTTCAAAGCCTAAAACCTCAACTTCACGATTTTCTGCAATTTGTGCATGAAACATTTATTTATTTGAAAATGATCAAAATTTTTTTTAAACCAATGCTCTAATGTCATGTATCGATGTTAGTAGAGCTTATTGGGAAATTGGCTCGCCAAACAAAGCTTTCTTTAAAGCCTAAAACCTAAACTTCCTGGTTTTGTGAATAAATACAACTCTTAAATATCGTGTCTCGAACTAAGTAGAGTTTATTGGAAACTAGACTCAAAAAATAAGGTTTTTTCAAGAAGACAAAAAGTCAACTTCACGATTTTCTGCGTTTTCACACAAAACATTGTTCTTAAGAAAACACACATTCCAAATGCGTTTTTTTTTAAATCAACGCTCAAATGTTGTGCTCGGAATAATTTGACAAATGATATAATGAATGGTTTTAAATTTGTTGATACATATATAAATTTTTCATAACAGTTATAGTTTTTTAAGTAACTAAGTATTGTAAATTTGATAATCTTATTTATTGATTAAATTGTTATCAAAATAACTTATCATTAGATGTTATTGGATTTGTTGGTGTAAATCATTTTTCATAATTACATAGTTTTTTAGTAACTTTGTATTATAAATTTGATAGTATTCATTGTTGATGAAATTGTTAACTAATGAAAATTTATTGAATTTGTTGGTTCACGTATAGTTTTTAATAATTAACTTTTCAATAACTAATTACTGTAAATTTGGTAACTTATATTATTGATAAAATGGTTAACAAAATTTACTTATAATGAAAATTGATGAGTTTTGATACGTGCAAGGATTCGGGGCCCTATCGTTCTATCAATTCCAAAATTGGGTGCCTATCAAGTTTATTTGCAATAAATTTTAGAAATTTGGATAAATTTAATCGTTTCAAAATTAACAATTATACTATATCACACATGTAACTTTAAATGAATTTTCACTAAACTTCATCCCCACGTGTGAAACACGTGGCAAAGTACTAGTTATATATAAAAGTACGAATAAGGGAAAACTTTATGTTTTCCGATTGTACCCTCTTTTTTCAAATATATTTCTAAATTGTCATTATTAAATAATATTTTAATTATTCCATTATTAAAATAATGGAAATTTAGATTATCCTCATTAATTAGGATCCAACATGACCAATAGGAATACTCCACATCATCTTTAATATCTGAATTTTCGTCCAAACATTCTCCAAGTCGGTTTAGGAGAAGATCAATTCTGTCCAGATATTTCAAGGGCAAAATCGTCCACCGGAACGACAGAATTAGGTCTCGAGGTAAGCATAAAAGTTGTAGATCTTGGAATCCTCTTTGCAACGATACCTCATTTGCATTTTTCTGAGTTCTGAATCAAAAGTTCTGAATTTTTCCCCAAAACTGCTCTTGTGAAGTCATCTTTTAAATAAAATTTAACAATGTTGCATCAGGGCTGGATCATAATTACTTATTGGACTTGGACTCCTTCTTTGGGCTTCCATATTAACGAATTGATCTAATAATATCATATTTAGATTTCAAGACATTTGTCTTGCCAATTTGGGCTTCATGGATTTAAACGAGCCTAATGGGCCTACTAGGCGAAATAAGACAAATCGATTGTTTCTCCTAATCTATATCTATATACTATATATAAAAGGCAAATTATACAATACACCGGCGGTGGAGTTTAGCAGACTACACAAGCGGGTCCTGAAGGGTGACATGTGTCCTCTAGGGACTAGATTGAAATATTTAAAACTTAATTAATTCAAAAAATGGACATGTGTCAACTCCACAACCCGTTTGTGGAGTCCAAAATTTACACCGCCGGTGTATCAAATGATTACCCTATATAAAAATATGAATGATGGGAAACTTTATGTTTTACAATTGTACCCTTTTATCAAAACTATTTCTACATTGTCATTGTTTTTTTTTAATTGTCATTACTTAAAATTAGACTTTTATGTTTTTTATATATTATTATATTCCCTCTGTCCCTTTCAACTGTATTGTAAATATTAAGAAATATAGTTAAAACTCTAAATTCTATAATCTTTTATCTTCTCCTTCCAAATTTGCCCTTCTTCTCTCTCCCCCCACTAACTCTTTCTCCTCCTCCCACTCACTATCTCTCTTCATAAATTCTGTTACCACTAGCAAGGGTAATTTGGGTAAGTTAAGTAAAATATGCATTGAGTTTAGAGAGGGGTCTTATATTTTGGGACAAAAAAAGCTTCTAGAAGGGGACTTATAAAAAGGGACAGAGGGAGTATTATTATTGGCCAACTCAATTTCTACTATATATATTATTATTTATTAATGATTTAATTTTAAGTTTAAATCTTACTCAAACTATTTTATATATATTTCTAACTACTTATCCAAATTATTAATTAACAATGATAATAAATATGTAGCAAAAAAAATGATGATGATAAATATACGATTGTTGCATTTGTAATTTTGGAATCATTTTTCTTAAACGTATGTTCATAAGGTACAATGGCCATGAAAAGAGTTTGAATTTTTCTTTTTCCATTTTAAAGTTTCTGTTATTTTTGCAGTTAAAAAAAAAAAACTACCGTCCAGGTATATATGGTATTGATAACATTTTGTCATGCTTTGGGAATTTCATTTTCCTTTATTACTCTTTTTAACTTATTTTTTTCGTTTCTTTCAATAGTATGTTTGATGATTTCTTAAATCTACTTTTCAAAGGAAATGAATTTTTAAACTATGTACGAATTTTGATGATTGTTTGCTTTTGTTCTTATTAAAAAATTCTATATTTGAAATTGGGAAAGAAATTTAGGTCTTGGGTGAAGGTGTTTGGATTATCATGTCGATTTCTTGCGTAATCCTTTAAATTTAGTGTTTCTTTTGATATTTGAGTGACGTAACACTCTTTTCAACATTATTCTATTGGAAACACAAAATTAATTAATTATATTGTGTGATTTGATAATTTATACCGTTGTAAGATTGTGAATTTCCTATTTTTTTCCCACAACTAGAAGAGATGATTATATTACAATGGGATTGGAGGTTAAATGCACTAAGGACAACAGTTAAACGTGAACTGTTGAAACTCCTTAGAGAGAGAGCCTCATCAATCAAGTAGAGAAGTTCGTCTGATCTATAATAGAGCGGGCCATGAGATAAGGGTCCCAAGTTTTTTATCTGGAGGGGATCCTCTTTGATATTGGTGTTAATAGTATATTAATGTGTTAAGAGATACTGAAGTTAGTGGGGTCTTAAGGTGTTTAGAGAGCTTAAGATCTAAAGAGTAGAGATAATGAACTTTTACCTTATGTGTGGAGTAGTTCTCTATATATATAGTGTGGCTTTTGGCCGGTCTATATGGGCTCAACATTGCCCCCTAGGTATGAGAGCAGTTCTAAAACGATTGAACAAACGGCTATGAAACTGAGTGTCAAGTAGGCAAGTTAGGACGATCTAAGCTAAACAAGCTTACCAGTTGCATAACTAGATAGTGTCGGATGTAAGGTTATTTGATCTGGAATTATACTGCATGTGGGGCCAAATATCCAATTTGAGCCTAAACCTTTGGTGAGTTGCTCAATTCCAGCCTAAACCTTTCAAGTGTTCCAAATTGAGCTCTAACGTTTCTAAAACCCACCAAATCAAGCCTAATTCAGACGGAAATTAGGCTGTGTGGCACACGTCCTAGTCAAACGCGTTTGGCCCATGTAAGTATCCACGTGTAAGTATAAAATTGGGTGTGGAAATTGGAAAACAGAAAACAAAATAATAAAAAGAATAAAAATAAAACATAATTCTTCCTGTCTTTTTTTTTCTTTTACTAAAACTTCAAAGAACACCACGAACTTCTGGAAGCTGAGACAGAGAGATTGACAGTGGAATTTTGATGAGAAGGATCAATGGACTGGCTACCCTCAATAGAGCCCTATCGGGCAGCGCCGCCACTAAGCAACGGCTGGGTCAACTGGCGCTGATGAGTACATGCTCTTCTTCATCGTCAAATTCTCACATATTCTCGCCAAAACTCACCAATTTGGGGCTGTCAAGTCCCTCCCTCCGGCGCGGTGTTGCCGGGACCATGTTGTTTTCGGTCGCAGCATCCTCTTTGGCTCAAGAAGCCCATGCCAAGGAGCCACCTCGCTCTAAGAAGTTCCGGCCCAAAGAAATTCTGTACCAGCATGAAGCTTGCCCTTTTTGCAACAAGATTAAAGCATTTTTGGATTATAATATGAATCCAAGCCACAAATCTTTTATATCTTGTCGAATATTCCTAGATCTAGGCTTACCCAAACCCCAAAAACCCCTCCTTTTTTTCGAAATCTTAAAATTGTTTGTAATGTTATGGCTGCCTGCTATCTGTATAATGAACATCCTATGAGCCTCATATCTGCAAAAAATTTCCCAAAGCTTTTCTATTTTCTCTCTTTCCAAATTCCAGTATCCTCGTCTCTCTGCAAACTCCACTCTTTAATTATTTATCTCTCAAATCATAACATTTCTCTTTAAATTACAAGTTTCCTTCAAACCCTTTTCAATATTGTTAATTTCAGTTTCATTCATCTCCTTCAATTTCTTAATTTTTCTTCCTTTTGTTTCCATTAATGGCTCTTGAAACTTGGATGATAAAAGTGAAAAAGTCGATAACCCACAGCCTGGATACTGCAAGATCTTCCATACCGAACTCCAAAGCTTCAAACAAGCAGCATAAATCAAACGAAAAGGAGATGAAGAACAAGCTATTTTCTTTTAAAGAAAATCTGTAAAATTGGGTTAGGTTTTAGAATTAAATAAAAATATTTTTCCTAAATAAATAAATTTAAAATTTTTTATAAAATGCCACATCAGCCCGTTAGTAGAAGTAACAGCGCGTGGGGTACACCATAAAAATTCCGTCAGCATTAGGCCCAATTTGGTGGTTTTTAGAAACATTTGAGCTCAATTTGGAACGCTTTAAAGGTTTAGCCTGGAATTGAGCAACTCTCAAAAGGTTTAGGCCCAAATTGAATATTTGGCCTTCCATGTGGAGAGTGTTGAGTCGTAGAATGCTCGATTTGCTAATGCGCCCCTTTGTCGAATTGTATGGTGCTATGTGAGATGAATTAGAAATATGCCATGAATGCAAAAAAGGAGAGTGCTCAATTTTTTAGGATTGAGTAGGAGAATGGGCTCTATGAATGATGGTAGATAGGAGAACTCGAGCTAATAATGTACTCCGTGGAGGAATATCAAGCGAAAGAGTTTAAATAAACAATATGCTCCATAAAAGGTTGGTGAACATGAGAGCACTCAAACTGATACCATTTGGAGTATTGTTGAATGAATGAAGTTCAAATTGATAATATGCTATGTGAAGGAATGCTGAATGGAGGAACTCAGTGTGCTAACGTGCTCTATATACTACCGAGTGGAGGAGCTCTTCGAATATGTATATGTATATACTATCAAAGGGAGGAGTTTAATATGAATTATCTAAGTTTTTACGACTGAACGGACGAGCTTGATCTGCGAATGGAAGAGCTTAATATAATTGATTTATATAGTACTAAATAGAGGAGTTCAACCTGATAATGATATATAATTTTATAGAGAGATTGTCGACTATGGTATCAAAAAGTTATAGGAAGTGTTTATACCCACTACAAAACATAAGACTTTTGGTGGGGGTCAAAATATATCTTTACCGGGGGTTGAAACCCCCGGATCAAAGATTTACCGGGTGTTGATCAACCCCCGGAAGACCCCCGGCTATTCAAGGCTCGGGAAAGGTTTCAACGGGTCTTTGTGTGAATCCCGGTAAATGTTAGAATCACCGGGTGTCAGTTTGACGCCCGGAAAAGGTAACATTTGCCGAGGGTTGGAACCCCCGGGAAATACATTTTAAGCCAATGAAAATTCACATTTGAACTTTCATATCTCCACAAATTATAGGCATTTTTTCTTATATACAGAAATTCTACTGGTTAAATTCCAAGAAAATCTCCATATAAATTGTCAAATTGTTCCACAGTATTCAAAAAGCTATTAATTACATACATTTCATTGCACTGTCCATCTTGGACTTTAGATGAATATGGCTCTGACTTATTGGATGCAGAATCATCAACAGAAATAACATCTTCCACTTGATCTAGAAGTTCAGGCAATGCCTGCAAAGGAAAACAGACAAATGAAGATGAACAATAATAGATAAAAGTGAACATTTAATCACATGCAACAAAAGGATGTGTAGCTATGATGTAGCAGTGAGAAAACTTCCAACTTTTTTATATGATAAGCACATGCAAAAGAAAGAAATGGAAATCTGTTAGGCTGAACTAGGAATATTGAGAATGAATTTTAAAGTGAAACCTTTTTGTGTTGCCTCGAACCCAGTGCTCAGATGCAACAATATTAGCAAGCTGCATTGCAATTAAAGACATAAATTAGAGAGAAGACAAATCAAAGAACCACCATTTCTAAGAAAATTATATAAGGAACAAAAGGATGCAGGCTGTATGTTTTGCGTGATTCCATTTTGCAGTTGCAAGAGTACACGTACCTGTTATGGTGTTCTTTAGGAATTGAAGGTAAAATTTCATCGGCCTTTTACAAGTCTCCACGCATCACAAGAGTCTTGTACTCAATCAAACTGAGCAGTAATGTGTATCCCATAGCATTGTATAATATCAGAAGCAGGAGGGTAAATACACATTAATCATGTCTTTCAAAGGCAAATCTTGACCTAAAGTATGACGCAAAATTTATAAATCACTATCTGACTCACTTAACCTCTTTGGAATCCTATTAAATTGCACCATTCAACAGGGGAAAAAAAGAAGAAGAGTGTATCTAGATTAAGAAGATTACCATGCCAAGGACTGAAGCTCTTACTATATCTTGATCTGCTGAAACACCACCAGTTCCTGCATTTCACCAGCACACAATTCCAAAATCCGCTGTTCACTTAAAAGTTTTTTCAAACACATAATTAGTAGTAGAGTAAATGCTAATACTAACATATCCTTATATGAAAATAAGATGTTACTGATCACTACTTATTTTATAATAATTTATAACTATCATTATTAATGATACCTGACTAATGTTTTTGAAAATATGAAAGCCTGACCCCTTGATTGAAGAAACAACTTCCAGTTTTTCTGTTTTATGTGGCATTCAAAATCACAAACTGATGTAAAATAGAATGCTATACAAGTACGAATTTGCAAATAAGTACTGACCACCTTACTACTAGTAAACAAAAGTTGTTCCCTTCTTCATTCCTCCATGAAGTGACCTGTACACCATGTAAAACAATACATAATTTAATCAATATATCACCTTGAAGAGATGAAAGAAACACGTTCTTGGATTAGAAAAAATTACCAGTAAATGCATGTTCCACTTGGAACCCATAAAACAGGACAAGAAAATTTAAGCCATTGATATACAATATGCCACATTCTATCGTATGTGATATAAAAAGTGCGAATAAAAAATCTACAAGATAACAGGTTTTAAAGGATAGGCCTCCTGTTCATTATAAGGATATTAGAGTTCAATATGGGCAGATCATAAAGCTACAAGAACAGCAGATAAACTGGAAATCATTGTGGACTAAAAAGTAAGAGAGAATGACTTGCCTTACAGAAAATTCTAAGGGTTTGGACAGATCTTCAAGAATGAAATTTGCAGCAATGTTATTGGGAACCTGCTAAGCTCGTGGACCTTAGCATGCAAATTTATAACCAATTGAAAACACTGCATCCTGCAAACTTTATCATGCAAAAAGCTGATTGGAACTAAAAGAAATTAATGAAATTGATTCGCACCATGGCGGTTTCAAAGCAATTCTGGTAAGGAACTTAACCTTGTTTGAGAGAGTGACAACTGATTTCAAGAGCTTCTCTCAACCTTTGCCTTCTAGTTTGATTTTAGAAACTGACTTTCTTCGATCCCCTGTTCCCTTGATAAATGATAGGTAGCCAATAAAGTTCACTTGAAAGATTTTCAAACACATATAATTAGCAGCAAAGTAAATGCTAATGCTTTCATATCCTTATATGAAAATAAGATGTTACTGATCACTACTTATTTTATAGTAAATTAAAACTATCACTATTAATAATACCTTACTAAAGTTAATTACTTCTAGATTAATACAATGTATAAATCTAGTACACTCCAAACTACAAAATTTTAAGACAATTCCAGATGCAAATGGAACGTACCTGCTGCAACCATAGTAGATAGATAGGTCATCAAGAGCACTAAGACAACACCACCTGTAACAGTAATCAAGACAAAAAACACTGCTTTACTAGCCAATGACTTCCTCTTTTCTTCATTCACAGAGTTCCCAGCGCTATATGCACAATCAAAACCAAATTATAAACAACAAAGACAGAGTAATAGTTTGACAACTCAAAATTCAGAAAGAAACCAAAGTGTACAAAAAATTAAAGTCAGGTATGATATTCTCTCAAACTCTTTCCCTCCCTTTCATCTGGGCATGTTTTACTTATGAGATTCGGGCTTCATAATCATTAATCTATAATCAATGAAAAATCAATATCAAAATTAGATTAAAATACATACAAACCTCCTTTAGAAATTCCATTAATTAACATAACAAAATCCAAATTAACTTGAATTGAAAGGGAAAAAAAGTAAAGAACCTTGATCCTAGGGTTTCGCAAAGATTGGGATCGATGGAGTGCGACAATCTGTACATCAAATAATTATGCTTCAGACTCGGATTAAGTCGTCAAAGTTTGATTTCAAGGTTCGATCTGTAAATAAGAACCGTATAGAATCATACGAGCGTTCATTCCAAAGAAGAAGAAGAAGAAGAACATATCTATCTATCAGCAACCCAAGTGATTGAGAGAAAATCATGTGTTAAATACAATAAAGCAAACAAACCTTTGAAACTGGAAAAGAAAAGAAAATGAGAGTAAGAAATATTGAATTGGAATCGACAAGGCAAGTGTTTGGTTTGAGAGAAAATTGATTGGGGAAAATATGGAAAATAAACTAAGTGAGACGACGAACGGGCGATGAGAGTAGCTTGGCTTTTTATTTTCGTTTTCTCTTTTATTTGGCGCGGATTAGAGAAGGGAGGGATGGGCCGGAAATTAAAATGGAAGATCATCTTTTCAACGGGGCGGGTTCCCAGCCCCGGGAAATGTTATAAGGAAATATAGAATATGGAAAGCAATTACCGGGGGTTATTCTAACCCTCAAAATAATAGCGCCGTTGATTCCCTTATTTGTTGTAGTGACCTCAATTTACAATTGAGGGTAAATTGGTCTTATCATAATTCTAATCAAGATGTGTGGTTAGGATCTAATCAAAAATCCTAAAAGAAACTAGGTTTCTGCACCACCCTGATTCAAATTGAATTAGGAAAGTTTTGTAAATTAATTGCAAGGGCTGAAATTAATTAATTTTTAATTAAATAATAATTATTTTCTTGAATAATTATTATTAAAAATCCTACATGTGCCGCCCCTACCTGGGTGAGTGGCAGAGAAAATCAATCGGAAGCAGTTTCCTTTGATATTGCTGCCTGCTAGGGAGGCAAACAAGTAAAAAAGGAAAATTGCTTGTCATCTTCCCATGAGATGAAAAATACTTCATGGACATACATAGCAAGGCCCAAGTCGTCTCCCATACAGAGGAGAGGCCGGCCTCTACCCTACAGAGAGATATTTTTCTCTTCCTGCAGGAATGAGGCAGAGAGCTAAAGTTTGTCAGCAGGAGAAACATCTGTGCACGTGAGAGAGGCATGAGATTTTCAACCTCACACCTCCTCCATATTGTCGACCAACCATAGTGGAGAAATCGCCTAGCCTTGTTTTCCTTCCCGGGAGGCGAAACTGCAACTTATATTTTGTTCAATTAAGGACAAAATAGTAAAGTTGATCAATTGAAAAGGTTAGAGGCTGTGATTTCTTCCAAGGAGCATACCATGATGATCCTTGAGCTATGTAGATCATCTTGGTAAAATTTCACCTCATTTTGACATCGGAGTAAAAACTTATGCCCGGTTTTCAGTTAAGGACATTCTAGGGAGTGAAACCAAATTCACCATGATAGAGAGCTCGAATTCACTTGAGATTTTTTCCATAATTTTATGGAGATATTTTAAGCCTACTGGTGAAATTTTGGTTAATTCTGAGATCGTTTGCAACTTTTGCATTCTTTTCAATTAAGGACATATGGCTTTCTCAGCCCGGCTTAAGCCATTTTCTTAATTAATTAGTATTTTCATGATTTGAAGAGCTAAACATGGCTAAGTATGAGTAATTTCGTGGCCTTGGTGTTCAAAGTCCAAATCATGATGTCAATTGGCCACTACTTAGTTAAATTAGCTAAATTCAACACAAAAGAAGCAACGAAGGCTTACTGCAATGTGATAGAAGGAAGAATTATCATCAACCACCCAAGAGGCAGATATCCATCTCCCATCCAAGCAGAGTGGCGCCCTAGTATATATTTTGTCCTCTCCCCAGTAGGTGGAAGCAATCAGAAGAAGGAGGAAGCTTCACTGCACCTTCCTGGAAGCTGTCATCTGCATAGGAGGAGGATTTTGCCTTTCTCAGCAAGGCAAGCCCATTAAATGCTTAAGCCCTGCAGCTACAAACTTGCTCCGCGCAAAAAACCAAGCTCCGTGCTTATTTTCTCTCTGGCTCTGGTCCATTTTTACCTTGTTCATCACGAGTTCTTCACTCGTTCTTCATATTTTCCTTGTTTAGATCTTGTCTCAGGACAATCAAACACTCTTTTAGTGTTTTTCTCTTGTTTCAATCTTATCTCCGGACATACAAACACTGTACACGTGTTCTTCATTCAGAAATAACAGATCAGTTTGTTCTTTTTTTTTACAATTTCAATTGCAATCAAAGTAGATCTCCTAGATCTGATCCAAATAGAGAGAGGCCCAGTTACGAGAAGCAGTTCGCTTGCGGATCCAATGATTTAAATGCTCCGGTGTGACTTTGATCCAGTCCCCACAAATCGCTCTGATCTTTTAATCTGCTCCTCCGCGCACCAGATCCAGTTTTTACAACCTCTTTGTCAATTTCAGCAAATTGACTGTCACGCCCTTACGCTGTCATAAAGAATTCTCCGCGAAAACTCTAGCAAGAGATTTTTGGCGTAACATCTCTTTTTGGCACGCCTAGTGGGACAAGCACATTTGCTCTCCCTCTCTGGCGCCCTCAATCTACTCTTTTCCTCTGCGTAGCCGGCGATCCCCGGCTCTCCGTCTCCTAGTCTCTCAGCAAGGTGTCTGCCTCACTCAAAGGTCCACACCAAATCATTTTCCTTGACACTTGAAGCAGGACAAGACAGTAGATCTCTCCTCCTCTCAACGTCTCAGGGTAAATTTTTTTACTTTTTTCTTTTCCCCTCCCTTCTTTCTAAGTCCTACTAAGTGGTAAACATGCCACCTAAGGTTGATGAAGGTAAATCTAGCCATGTTATGCAAACCAGAAGCAAAAACGTGGTTGATCCTTCACAATTACCTTTGGAATCTGATTCAAAGGTCTTGTTGCAATACCTCACTGAAGCCATGAATGAAATTTCTTTGGCACAGGAACAGAGGATGCAGCAACTTATGAGATCTATAGATCAGATGAACAAATCTCATGACCAACCACCTGCAAGCACAGAAGAAGAAGGCAGAAAGAAGTTATAACAAGAAAGTTCGTAAACGAAGTTTCATCGAAGGCGAAATAGTGTGGAAAGCTTTCTTGCCTTTTGGTTCTAAGAAACGCGGAAAATGGTCTCCCAAGTGGGAAGGTCCATTCCGTATCAAGAAAGTACTTAAGAATGGTGCCTACTGGTTAGAAACTTAACATGGTGACTCCCACAGGAAGTTCATCAATGGGCGTTATTTGAAGAAGTACTATCCAACTGCTTGGGAGGCAAAATCTGATCCAAATCTTGAGTTTGACATGGAGGAGGAATTAGATGATGTGGCTATGACTCAACTCACAGCCACATGCTTCACCGAAGTATAAAACCTACACGCTTTGTGGACTCAGCCACCCCAATTGCGTTCTTGTGGCTTTAAAATAAAAACAAAATATTTTTGTTACTTATGAAGTAATAAAAATTTCAGATTTTTGCCAATAACCTTAGTGTGTGGCGAAAATTCAAAGAAAAATAAGAAATTCCATCACTAAAATTTTACAAGTGTTGTGGAATTTAATTTTTCAAAATTTGGCCTTAGTCAAAAGGAGGGGGCCGAATTTTCCAACTATTTTGGGATATTTTGCCGAAAATTCTAAGTATTATAGACAATTTAATTCCAAAATAATTTCCAAGTATTTGATCTTTATGGTTTTAGTCATACCACCAAAAGATTAAATTGACAAAGGATTTTATTTAAGTTAGATGGATAAAATGAAATAAAAGGCCACTAATATTAAAGTTGGCAAAAACTCATTGCCACCAATTCAAAACAAAAGATAACTTGTTTGAAATTGAAATTAGTTCATAAAGCAAAAATCTTAAAGTCATGAAAAACTTGAGAAAAATAAAAGTACTGAAGGAAATAAAGTCCTAAGCCAGGAGGTGAGGGCTACTCATCCTCATGAGACACCTCAGCTTCTTCCTCTTCAACCTCAGCAAAGGGGTCATCTCCGTTGAAGACTTCAAAGTAGTTGGGGATATTTCCTGTCCAAGTACGAAAAATGTTGTTCAATTGCTCCAATTGGAAGTACTTGGTGCCCATCTCTTCCTCGAGACCAGTGACGTTAGCCAAGGAGGCATCAAGTTCTTCAATTTGCTTGCACTTCTTTACAGCAGCTTGCTATCTGTTGGTCTTCAGGGTAGTAAGTTCGCTTTCCACTTTGGTCATCTGAGTTTTGAGACTGTCCAAAAGTGAGTTGAGAAGTACTTCATGGTCAGTAGGATTGGTCATCTCATGAAACTTCATGATCTCAAGTTCCAACTCTCCTCTGCCAGTCAGGTATTCGGCCTTAGTCAGATGAAGCTGGCCAATGCTTTGGAAGTATGGTTGTAGTCATCAGCAAAAACCTTGAAAAGAATTGGGAACTCACGCCAAAATTGAACAATGTGAGGATCAACCCTGGGGGAGGCACATATGATATCAATTGCCCTTAAGATTGAATCTGCATTCTCCTCCATGCTAGCACGCTTGGCATTGATGAAAAAGCTCTCAATATCATCAATAGCCCTCTCGAGCTCCAAATTTGAGGGAATTGCTCCCGCAACTTCCGCCTTACGAAAATTTAGGAGCGCTGCAACAAGATCCTTAGCAACTACAAAATTAACAAGGTTGTTAGAACACAATTTTTGTTAATAAGTTGGTGAAAATAAATATTTTTACCACCTTAAAATTATTCCCTAATTTTATTTCTTGGCAAAAACAATTATTATGGCTGCCAAAAATAATTATGGTAATATTTTTAAGAAAATAAAAATAATTTTTGGCCATAAAATTACACTAAGGCCGAAAATATCAATGTGCATACCATACAAGTTGTAATTTTTCAACTAAGGGCATGGTGTGCTAAAATTCAAGGTTTTTTGGTAAATTAGGAAATTAAACTTAATTTAACCTAAACCTAAATTTCAATTTTTGGCTAAGTATACTAATTTGGCCAAAATTAACTAACTAAAACCCTAATCCCTAAGGAGCATGCCGCCCAACTTGCAATTTTTGCAATTAAGGGCTCGGCATGCTAGGGTTTTCTAAATTTCATCAATTGGGTTGTGCACGTGTGAAATTAAACCTAATTTTATGTGTTTGGAACCTGAAAGATGTAAATAATTGGCTAAAAAAAAGCAATTTCGGCCGAAACCCTAAGGATATGGGGAGATTGAGTGCCGCCCATATTGCAATTTTTGCAATTAAGGGCTCGGCACTCTAGGGTTTCTAAATTCTATCAAATTGGGTAGTGCACGTGTGAAATTAAACCTAATTTCATGTGTATGGGACCTGATTTAGTGTTAATTATTGGCCAATCTTATCAATTGAGCCAAAATTAGCAAGAATTTCAACCTAAAAACCTAATACTATGCCGCACAAATTGTAATTCATGCAATTAGGAGGCTACGGCATATTAGGGCACTAAAATTGTAAAACTTAAGGCTCCTATACTTTTAATTAGGACTTAATTTCATGATTAATCCCCTGAATTATTGGCTAATTTATTCAATTTGGCCAAAAATCACAAAAATCACATAAACCCTAGGGACTAAATTGAAATTGCCGCCCAAAATTCAAAATTCATCAATTGGAGCCGCGGCATGTTAGGGTTTATGATCCTTGTCCAATTGGGTTTAGGGTTGATCTAATCCTAACCTAATTTCATAAGGAAAACACCTATTCCTAGTCCAATTTGGCTTCCTAAACCTAATAGGATTTGTAATCCTAGCCAAATAAGGCCACAAAATTGCGCCTAAGGAGAGGAAATTGGGGGTCGACTAAAACAGCCCCTATGTCGACATGATCAACATGATTTCATGCCATGGAATCCCAATTTCATACAGCAACATGTTCACCTAAAGATCTATGGCAAAAATTAAGTCCTAGGCCGAAAACTATGTAGTTTTTACTAAGGATTTTTGCCAATTTCTTTACTAAATTGATTTGATTTCTAAATCAAATTTTTACCTAAAATTACAGCAGCCATATCATACCAAAATCATCATCAAAGTCGACCTAATCATGGCAATTGGAGCTAGGGTTGGCGGCATAAAGGAAATTGTTGAACTTAAGTGCAAAAATTAAAAAGTTCATGAGCAATTACCTTGATTTTGTGCCGATTTGGGGTCAATCACCATGGACTTGAGCTTAGGCCTTGCTTGAGTCAATTGGTAGCTGCCATCATGGGAGTTTGATCCAAATTGTTTGATTCTTGCCAAGGATTTGGAAGCCTCCAAGAACAAGGAGCCGCGCTTGAATTGCTTGGCATGAGTGATGATTTTTGTTGCTACCTTGATCTTTGGAAGCCATTAAAGCTTGAAAAAGTTGCTGGAAAATTCGACTAAGTATGGTACCAAGGAGGGGTGTCGACGTTGGCTAGGAATTAAGAGGAAAAATTTCGGTCCAAGACCAATTTCCTTATATACAAGCTTAACTTCTTTTAATTCAAGGACTTAAGCTTGAGGGGCATTGTTTATACCTCAATTTACAATTGAGGGTAAATTGGTCTTATCATAATTCTAATCAAGATGTGTGGTTAGGATTTAATCAAAAATCCTAAAAGAAACTAGGTTTCTGCACCACCCTGATTCAAATTGAATTAGGATAGTCTTGTAAATTAATTGCAAGGACTGAAATTAATTAATTGTTAATTAAATAATAATTATTTTCTTGAATAATTATTATTAAAAATCCTACATGTGCCGCCCCTACCTGGGTGAGTGGCAGAGAAAATCAATCGGAAGCAGTTTCCTTTGATATCGCTGCCTGCTAGGGAGGCAAACAAGTAAAAAAGGAAAATTTCTTGTCATCTGCCCATGAGATGAAAAATACTTCATGGATATACATAGCAAGGCCCAAGTTGTCTCCCATACAGAGGAGAGGCCGCCCTCTGCCCTGTAGAGAGATATTTTTCTCTTCCTGCAAGAAGGAGGCAGAGAGCTAAAGTTTGTCAGCAAGAGAAACATCTGTACACGTGAGAGAGGCATGAGATTTTCAACCTCATACCTCCTCCATATTGTCGACCAACCATAGTGGAGAAATCGCCTAGCCTTGTTTTCCTTCCCCGGAGGCGAAACTGCAACTTGTATTTTGTTCAATTAAGGACAAAATAGTAAAATTGATCAATTGAAAAGGCTAGAGGCTGCGATTTCTACCAAGGAGCATACCATGATGATCCTTGAGCTCTGTAGATCATCTTGGTAAAATTTCACCTCATTTTGACATCGGAGTAAAAACTTATGCCCGGTTTTCAGTTAAGGACATTTTGGGGAGTGAAACCGAATTCACCATGATAGAGAGCTCGAATTCACTTGATATTTTTTCCATAATCTTATGGAGATATTTTAAGCCTACTAGTGAAATTTTGGTTAATTCCGAGATCGTTTGCAACTTTTGCATTCTTTTCAATTAAGGACATATGGCTTTCTCACCCCGGTTTAGGCCATTTTCTTAATTAATTATTATTTTCATGATTTGAAGAGCTAAATATGGCTAAGCATGAGTAATTTCGTGGCCTTGGTGTTCAAAGTCCAAATCATGATGTCAATTGGCCACTACTTAGTTAAATTAGCTAAATTCAGCACAAAAGAAGCAACGAAGGCTTGCTGCAATGTGATAGAAGGAAGAATTATCATCAACCACCCAGGAGGCAGATATCCATCTCCCATCCAAGCAGAGTGGCGCCCTAGAAAATGACAAACTTGCTCCGCGCAAAAAACCAAGCTCCGTGCTTATTTTCTCTCTGGCTTTGCGCCATTTTCACCTTGTTCATCACTCGTTCTTCACTCGTTCTTCATATTTTCCTTGTTTAGATCTTGTCTCAGGACAATCAAACACTCTTTTAGTGTTTTTCTCTTGTTTCAATCTTGTCTCCGGACATACAAACACTGTACACGTGTTCTTCATTCAGAAATAACAGATCAGTTTGTTATTTTCTTTACAATTTCAATTGCAATCAAAGCAGATCTCCTATATCTAATCCAAATAGAGAGAGGCCCAGTTATGAGAAGCAGTTCGCTTGCGGATCCAATGATTTAAATGCTCCGGTGTGACTTTGATCCAGTCCCCACAAATCGCTCTGATCTTTTAATTTGCTGCTCCGCGCACCAGATCCAGTTTTTACAACCTCTTTGTCAATTTCAGCAAATTGACTGGCATGCCCTTACGCTGTCATAAAGAAATCGAAAACTCTAGCAAGAGATTTTTGGCACAACAGGAAGATTAACAAAATCTCACAGGGAGGTTATCAAAAATCATTGGAAGGTTACAAAATTTCATATGAAGGTTTATTAAAATTCCATATTTAGGTTATCAAAGTTTTATATGGAGTTTATCACAATTTCATAGGTAATTATCAAATTTTCATAGCGTGGTTATCAAAATTTAATAGGGTAGTTAATCAAAATTTCATAAAAATATTCAATCGAAACATGTTGGGCCACGTGCAACGTACGTGAAAGTTAAAACTAGTAAATAGAAAGAGAGGGAGTAATAAGGAACATAGAGAGTATTAATATATAAAATGACAGAATTAAGTACTTAAAAGAACTTACCTTGAAAAGTGGTGAGATGGGGAGCATCAATCACAACCTTGCCTCCATAACCCACATTAGAACGAGAAAATTCCAACCTTTTCAGCTTAGGTGCATTAATGAAAAAAGTGTTATCTGTCGCCGCGCGCCATATCTATACTATCAAGTTTCAAAGTTTCAAGATTTGGACAAACTGATAAATTCGGGTTTTTTTTAGGATTTTGACTCAAATCTTAGTTAGGTTTGGATTTGTATTTTTTAGGCCTATTGCTTTGTGGATAAGAAGACTTGGTAAACAAGAATCCTAGTAGGAAAGGGATTCTTGGAGGCTAAGTTTATGCTAGTGTAAATAGAGAGTTTCTTGATATTGTTTTATATGCTTGGAGAAAAGATGTAGTCTAAGAATTAGATTTGGGTGGAGACACCCCATAAGACAAGAGGATGGTCCTTATGGGTGTGTGTGTGATTGTTTCGTTTGGTAGATGTGATCATTAGTTTGTAAAAACCGAGCGAGAGTGCTCAAGATTGTTTGGGTTTGGTTTAGGATTGATTGTTAGATTGTGTTAAGAGATTGAGTGAGAGTTATTGATAATTATGTGTGATGTAATTTTCAATAACTAGTGGATTTCTTTTCTCCTCCGTGGACGTAGGCAAGTTCAGTGCCGAACCACGTAAATTCTTTTGTCTTGTGTGAATGATTGTTTTAGTTGCTTCCGCTTGAATGATTAATTTGATAGACTATAGTTTGGGATATCCGGGTTACAACAATTGGTATCAAAGCTCAGGTTGAATGGATTGGAGGTTGCCCGGTAGTCCAAACTTGTGATATGGTTTGTCAGATTTGTTGTTGTGGAGATTGCCAAATTGTGCTGCTTGATGATTGTTTTGAAGATTGCTCAGATTTGGATGGAAAGTAAGATCGGATTCGGAATTAAAGTTGAAGATGATGCAGTGAAGATGAAGACACACAAGAGAAGATTGCTTGAAGATTGTGAGACTTTCATCGTAGGTGGAGCCATACATGTCCTTGAAGATTAATTGAAGATTGAAGATTTGATGGAATTTGAGTCAAGATGGAGATTGTTAGGATTTTGACTCAAATCCTAGTTAGGTTTGGATTTGGATTATTTAGGCCTATTGCTTGGTGGACAAGAAGACTTGGTAAACAAGAATCCTAGTAGGAAAGAGATTCTTGGAGGCTTAAGTTTATGCTAGTATAAATAGAGGGTTTCTCTATATTGTTTTGTATGCTTGGAGAAAAGATGTAGTTTAAGGATTAGATTTGGGTGGAGACACCCCATGCTTGGAGAAAAGATTTAGATTTGATCAATTTGTTTTCGATGTGGGGAAAAATCTCTTTTCCTTGGAGATTTTGGAACCAAGGTTTTTTTATTGAGTAATTATTTGATACATTGACCGTATAAATTTTGGATTGAGTAATTATTTGATACATTGACAGTATAAATTTTGAAAACTCCACTAACAGTGTATTGAATAATTTTGAAAACTCCACTGACAGTATAAAGGATGGATTTGAGCATGAGGTTCCTCTGCTGTATAAAAGATGGATTTGAGCATGAGGTTCCTCTGTTGTTTACTTTTTGATTAAGCCTCGTTTATGTTTGTTTCGACAATGGTAACTTGACAGTGTATTGATTAATTTTCCTTTTTTATTTTGTGTTGGCAATGTGTTGGCAAAGGAGGTATATGTTTGTTTCGACAGTGGTAACTTCTTAGTCAAAGTTATCTCCGTATAATATTCAATGAGAAATTAGCATGCAATGGGACTTGAATTCAGGAACTCACGATGTAATTAAGTACGGTATATCCTACTAGTTGAGGTAACAATTTATATCGTTATTTGAAAATTAATCAAAAGAAAAGTGGACTTGAATTCAGGAACTCACGATGTAATTAATCCTACTAGTTGAGGTAACAATTTATATCGTTATTTGAAAATTAATCAAAAGAAAAGTAGTCATCACTGGAATTAAGAGTACAATATTTAATTTTATCCTAATCCTTTCGACTTTGTTGTGTAAATTGGTAATAAGTTAATGATTTGGCATTTCACATTTGTAAGAGTCCAAGATTCCTCCCTCCTACGAATACTAAGAAACTTTCTAGGACAGGGACTAAGACTTTCTAGGACAGGGACTAAGAGTCCAAGATTCCTCCCTCCTACGAATACTAAGAAACTTTCTGGGACTGGGACTAAGAGTCAAAGATTCCTCCCTCCCATGAATACTAAGAAACTTTCTAGGACAGGGACAAGGATGGTTGCTGGTGACAAAAGGGTTTTGATGTTTTGAACCTTTTGCTTCAAATATCCTTCGTTGTCAATACAAAAATTAGAATTTGTAAAGGTATTATTTGCTAGTATCCTTCTTTGCCAGTGCTTTTAAATGCAATTATTTTTTATTTTTACCGGCACTTAAATGCCACTAGAAGTGAGGTTTTTTTTTTGTAGTGTGTCAAATTCTGGCAATAACTCAAATTTGAAGCTTTTGGTCATCTATGCGCATGAACCGAATAGTCTAAAACCTTCACTTCAACTTCTAGAATATCAAAATTCACCCTCAATGATCTTCTCTCACATAAACTCGCAACTCTTAATTAAAAATACAGCTTCAATGCCTGTGCTTGTGACTCCGTGATTCAAGGTCGAATCAAGAACCTTTAACTTGAAAAGGATGATGCAAGAATGTACACAATACAATTGCATAATATCGCAGAAGCCAGAATACCCATAAGCAAGCACACATGTATATCAACTAAACCAAATTCCAGCCCAACAGAATGACTATTGAAAGACTCCTAAAGATTTAAAAGAGAAAAAAAGGCAAATGAAAAGAAAAAAAGAAGAAGAAGAAGAAGAAGTAAAAGAGCAGACTATATGTGCTTAAACTTCTACGAGGATATTGGTACTCCAACCTAGTGGAGTTGTTGAGAAAGAAATTACGGACACTTCGAGGTACCCGATTCCACGTCAGCCGCGGCCGGCGTTGTAGATCTATCTTTAGCTGCTTTAAATTAGCAAATGGCACTCGATTCTCTTTCAGCAAGGAAGGAAACATTGCAAGAACCTAATTCACAACATTAATTAAAAAACAATACATAGGTGATATTAGAGAAGTAAACTTTGAGAAAAGCTTCATCTTAATTGACAGCAACAAAATTGCATGCATCAAGTTATAAGAACTTGGGTTTTATTCCCAGCATTCAGATTTCCTCCAGAATGATCAATAAGCAAATTGAGAAATTTATGGAAAAAACTATCTCATTCTTAGGCATGCTCATGCTCTTTTCCTAAACAAAAAGAAAAACCAATAGAAGGGAAAATTTTTTCATGCATTCCTTAAATTCTTCTTTCATTATTTGACATGGCAATAAGAGATGATCAAAACTGGGATAAATGAGTTGGAAGGATAATAATGAAAAGGTAATTAATCAGTTTAGATGCTGTTACATGAGATTTCTTTTCTCTATTTTCAATACAACCCCATAACGAATATATAAAACAGAGATTTGAGCAAAAGATAATCACTTGTCTCACATATTATATATTAGGACAATAATCATATAAAATGGAGAATTGAGTACTTAAAAGAACTAATTACCTTGATTGTTTCCCAGGACAATGTGAGAGATTTTGCATGACGAAACTTGTTCAAAGTGTTGATACAATGAACAACAAACTCATGACCACCACCACATTTGGGGTCTTGTTTGTCACCATGGATGTAAGACATATCAAAATAGGCATCATTAATGGAAGCAAGATCATCATTAAAAAATGGGCACACTGTATTATTAGGAGAACGAAAATGAAAAGTGGTGAGATAGGGAGCATCAATCACAACCTTGCCTCCATAACCCACATTAAAACGACAAAATTCCAACCTTTTCAGCTTAGGTGCATTAATAAATAAAGTCTTATCTGCCGACGCCATATATATACTATCAAGTTTCAAAGTTTCAAGATTTGGACAACCTGACAAATTCGGGTTTCCATCCTCCAAACAGAGATTTTCAAGATACAAAGACTTTAGAGATGGTAAAGCCAGATTGGTTAATTTCATGGGAGAATAATTATTAATCACTTGGAGAACTGTTAATGATTTACAAGTGTAAAAGCTCCGAGGCAATACCAGATTTAGGAAGTTGGGCGGACGAAAATATCCTAAATCCAAAGTGAGTTGTTGGAGATTACGATCAAGTGCATAAGCAATCAACCCTTTATATGGCTTACTGTCATCAGAAAGAGATTCGAAGCAAAGCTGAACAAGATTAGTTCGGTGACGCTTGGGTGATGAAATTTTCGAGAGATCTGGCCTTAACCTTCCATCTATAACCTTTGAATGGAAAAGTTGAATGGTTGAAGTCAAGGTAAGGGAGAGATTTCCAGAGGGACTCCCATCTCTTGGACAAAACACAAGTTTGAACTGCATATTTTGTGTTCATGAAAGACATGATCTTATGGATTAGTTTATCTGGTAAACAGCTGATTCTATCTCTCTTCTTCTTGCGAACTCTCTTCTTCTTGCGAACTCGTTTCTTCTTCGTCGACATATTCACTCCGGAAGAGCTTCCGAGTTTTGGCTTTGGCCTCTTGGGAAGAGATGGGTTTAGGGTTTATGTGTGGAGATTTTATTATGAAATATAAATATATAAACAAGGGTGGGTATTTTTATTTATGAAAATTAAATAATTCACAAAATTGATACGAAACCCTCCAATTCTTTAATGTTCAAACCGGAAAGACTTTGAGGAAAAAATCAAACCGGAAATATTTCAATATACATAATAATCTATTTATCTATCTATCTATATCTATATGTTGATTCAAGCTTTAGCGCAATCAATACCGCAGTCAATACCGCTTTATCTTATGAGTTATTTTAGGTTTCCAAAGACTTTCATCCATAAACAGGTTTCCAAAGACTTTCATCCATAAACTTAACATGATCATTGCTGACTTCTGGTGGGGTGAAAGCAATGGCAGAAAGAAAATTCATTTGTCGTAATTGGGATACCTTTTGTGTATCGAAGTCGGATGGGGGCCTTGGCTTCCGAGATTTTGAAGCGTTTAATTTGTCCTTATTGGCTAAACAGTGCTGGCGATTGATGAAAAATCAGAACTCACTTTGTTATCGAGTCCTAAAGGCAAAATATTTCTGGGGATCTTGTCTAATGAGAGCACGTATGGGGAGGAATCCATCTTTCTTGTGGCGGAGTCTGCTAGGAGGAAGGGAGGTATTAGAGAGTGGTTGTCGTTGGAAAGTAGGGGATGGTGCTAGTATTCAGGCATTTAAAGACAAATGGATTGATTTTCCTCCACATTATGTTCCGAGAGCTAAAGACCCAAGGGAGCAAGAGGGTAATGACCCCATGGGTAATTATCCAACGAAAGTCAGCATATCGAGGAGGAAGGTTTCTTACTCTGGTTGAAACGCCTTAAAGGTGCAGGACTAGAAGGAGATGACTCTGTAATTTATGGAGAACTGTGTGCCAGATCTTCATATGGATGAGATTCGTTGGTCGAAGTGGTAAGAGGATCGTTGGATGAACTAGTAGAGGTATCCCTGCAATGAGACAAATCTAAGGAATTTTCGAGAAACAACTTAACAGAAGGATCTGTAAAATATAAAACATCAGGATTGAGAACTTGAAAATCAAACAGTGAAGAAAACATTTTACGTTCCCAAAAGGTTACATGACAAGAAATACGAAGCCGTTTTGAGATGGGATCCCAACACCTATAACCTTTATGTTCGATTCCATAACCTAAAAAGAAACACAAACGGGCTTTAGGCTCGAGTTTGTTATGTTCATGAGATTGAAGTTGAACGACATAGCCACATCCAAAGACACGTAATAATTTATAATTAGGAGTGGTTCCATAGAGCCGTTCATAAGGACAAATATTACCTATTGTGGGTGTTGGAACACGATTGATGGTGTAAACGGCTGTGAGAGCAGCTTCTCCCTAGAAACGTTCAGGGCATTTGGAGTCAATGAGCAAAGCACGGGTAGTATCAAGGATATGCTGATACTTGCGTTCTGCAAGACCATTATGCTATGAAGTTCTTGGGCAGGATCACTGAATTACAGCCCCTGTTGAGATAAACATTTAACAAGATCAGTTTCCCTATATTCCATGGCGTTATCCATACGAAGAACCTTTATGGCACAAGAAAATTGAGTTTTAACCATAGCAGCAAAATTTGAAACAATCTCAGGAATTTGAGATCGATTTTTCATAAGATAGATTCAAGTATAGCGAGAGTAATCATCCACAAAAATAACAAAATACTTGGATCCTCCCATGGTTTCAAACGGTGAGGGTCCCCAGACATCACTATGCACTAAATCAAAAGGAGCTAAACAAGTTTTCTTCTTTAACAGACCCTAATTTAACAGTGGAAGCTAAGAGCTTTACTCTAGAGGAGCAAACCAAGATGAGAATGCCAAAGTTCAAAAGAAGCGGAAGCAACAAGGTTCTGAAGTTTCTTCTGAGGAATCTTCAAAGAAACTAGTTCAAACAAGCGTCCAGCTTTACGGCTTGTCCCAAGAATCTCTCCCGTCTGAGGATCCTGCACACAACAACCAAGTTTTGAAAAGAGAACATCAAGATCCAATTCGATTAATTGACCAACAGATATGAGATTCAAGGTTAAGTTTGGAACGTGAAAAAGATCAGGTAAGTCCAAGTTGGAATCACACACTTTGCCAATGTTATCAACAGGCATAGCAGAGTTGTTAGCTGTATAAACAATGGGAACATGACAAGTATTGGTTTTAATAATAAAGATATTATCATTAGGGGTCATGTGATTGCAACAACCAGAGTCAAAATACCAAGAGTTTTGACTACCTGTGAGAGTAGAAAGAACAAGAGGTGAACTTGTTTTGTGGACTAACTGTTTGACAATAGTTTCAAGGTCATTCATAGAGATGGTAAGAGATGGTGATGAAGAAGCATTAGCCGAATCATCAGTAGCAGCAGTAGTGACAGGCTTAGAACCATGAGTACCATTCTTTGGATTTGACTGATTTGAACTGATAGCCTGTTTTGCTTTCAACTTGTGACACTCAGAAATCACATGGCTAGGCTTCTTGCAATACCTGCACACAATCTTCTTTGAAGGATGATGAGAAGAAGAAGAACCAGTAGCTCCAAAACCAGAAGATGATGACATTGCGGCCACAAGATAATCAGAAGAGTGATCCCGTTGGGATTTCATAGTTGCAAGTCTAGTTTCCTCGGCTAGAACTTCCGTAATAACAGTTTCAAGATGAGGAGGAGGTTCTCTGTGCAATAAAGAACCTCGAACTGATTCAAACTCATTAGTGAGTGTCATACAAAACTGATAGACCTGCATTTCTTCCTTGAGTTGCACATAATCCTCAGCATCACCCATGCACCTCCAAGATGGTTCCCTCAAGGACTGTTGATCCCAAATAGATTGCATCTGGGAAAGAAAGTAATGCACAGACTGACCCGGCCGTTGCCTCAACTTAGCAAGATCACAAAACAATTTATACCCAAGTGCTCGGCCTTTCTGAGCATACCTTCGAGCAAGAAAATCCCAAGATTGTTTTGCAGTAGATTCACGTCCAAGACTGCTTTTAATTTGAGGAGTGATGGTGTTGCGCAGCCATGTCATGATCTGGTAATTAGTACAAACCCCTTCCTCATCTTGCTTATAGAATTCAGCATCATCTTCATCATCCTTTTTAACCGGCCCGGGCTTTTCTCCTGAAACATAATGCCATAATCTTCTTCCTTTGAGGAAGCTTGACATATCATCAGCCCATAGCATGTAATTTAAGCCATCAAAAACCGTCTGAATAAGCTTGGAAACCTCTGATTTAACCATCGTCAGTGTAGAGAAATAGATAATCAAAGGAGAGGGTAATAAAGGAAGTCTAATCAGAAAAATCTAACCTCAAAAATGGAAAAAACAGGTCCAAAAAACTTGGGAACCGATCTGAACCGAGTCGAATCGGCAGGTCAAAGTCAACGAACCGAACTGGTCTGAACCGGAGTCAACGGTCTGAGAAAGTCAGCCGAAAAGTAAATGGTCTGATGAGTCAGCATACACAGTCAGCTCCTAGGGACACATGGCAGGCAACCAGTGGATGACGTGGACACTGACGTGGAAATTTCCAACGAAAAACCAGAAGACGACGCGTGACGCTCGTGGAACACCGGCAGGAGGCGCGTGGGGCGCGTGGCGGCACATGGGGTGTCCATTGCGGCTGAAATTTTTACGGCAGCCTCGTCTCGCCAAGCTGAAAATGATCCCGGTGTTAGTTTTTGAGTTTGATCACGGGAAGTAGCTGAAACGAGGACAACATCAGGTTGAGGATGAGAAAACCGTTTGCCGCGCGTGGAGGTGATTCCGACGGCCGTTGGTGGCGATTTTCAAGCTGGAAGTTGTTCAGATGTCAAGGAATGCAACCAGGGACTTAGATCTAGAAGAAGATGACCATACCTGAACAGATCTGAAAATGGCAGATCCGAAAATGGCAAAAAATAACCCTTGAAAATGGAACAACTAGCAACCAAGAACAGTAACACAGATCCTAAGATGGAATGTGCTCTGATATCAAGTTGAAAATAAGATTAAAACAAGATAAGTAAGAGAATAAAGGTTGTTGGTGAAGATGATGGATAGTAAAGTTGTATTGATGAATAATAATTATTCTGTACAAGTGTATGATAAATATACAACAGGAAAACTAAATGCACAGCACGTTAGGGCCTTAGACACAAGAGGCCAAAAGAGGAGCCAAGAGAGTGCCAAGGAATAGTAACAATAATAATAACATAATAATACTTTAACAGTATGGAGGAGCAAAATACTTTTGCAATTAAACAGAAACACAATAAACACTTGTTGGATTCAAAACAAGATTTTAATTAGTGGAGGATTAACTTGAAAAGGATGATGCAAGAATATACACATTACAATTGCATAATATACCACAGAATACCCATAAGCAAGCACACATGTACATCAACTAAACCAATTTCTAGCCCAACAGAATGACTATCGAAAGACTCCCAAAGATTTAAAAGAAAAGAAAAAAGAGCAGACTATATATAAAATAAAATTATGCCAAAACATAATTAGACATGCAATGCATGGCCATTATGTTCCAATACTTTTTGAAGCCAATTGGTTTGTATTCAAGTTGTTAATTGTAGGATTTATGTCCTTGATTTCAACCTGATTGTAGCAGTAAGCAATTTCTAAGATGCTATTTAGTTGAACTAGACTACATTTCGGACTTTGGTTTTTCTGGACCATGACTTGTATAAAATCACCTCTGCAAAAAGGACCTTCTTTACCCATTTCACTCGGATCACTAAGCTTAAAGGGTCTCAAAATGAGGATTAGCTATCATATATATATAATAATGAATTAAGTAGGAAAACCTGATCATCAATGTCTTTGCAAGAATATACCATAAATTGTAAATGTCTAAACAGAGAGTCAATTCAATTGGTCTGATATTGCACAATTAATGTGCCTGAAAAATGCCCCAAGATTTCCACATTTCCACTATCATGTAAAGACAGATGTCTTCATACTCCTTTTAACTTATCTCCAGACACAAATTCCAACGTAGTGGAGCTGTTGAGAAAGAAATTACGGACACAATCCAGGTACTTTACCCCCATTCCATGTCACCCACCCGTATGGTCGATACCAGCTTAGGTGCATTAATAAATATAGTCCTATATCTGCCGCCGCAATATCTATACTATAAAGTTTCATAGTTTCAAGATTCGGGCAACCTGAAAAATCCGGATTTTTACCCTCCACCAACCAGACACCTTCAAGATACAAAGACTTTAGAGATGGTAAAACCAGATTGCTTAATTTTATGTGACAAATTAAAATTTAAAAATCAATTGGAGAACTTCTAATGATTTACAAGTGTAAAAGCTCTGAGGCAATACGAGATTTAGGGAGTGATATTCGCATATATCCAAAGTGAGTTGTTGGAGATTACGATCAACAACATAAGCAATCAACCCTTGCATGAGCCAAACATATGGCTTACCTTTTTATTTTAGCTAAGATATAGTATATAGTATCCTTGTGGGGTTGAAACTCTTCAAACATCCGAGTCAATACATGACTTCAACTCATCAAATCAAAAGAAATTGGTGAAATTCATACACGTACAATATTTTTTCTTGTAACACAATAGCCACGGTTCCCTCAACTTTAGGATCAACTCCATACATTAAAAAGTAAAAAAGATTGACAAGTAGTTTAAGGGGGACTTTTTGGAACTCCGATGATTCATAATTTTGCATGTGCCACAAGCTGCTACTCTGTACTTTTGTTATCCATATCTAAGAAATCCATTACAAAAACAAAGATCATGAGAAAAATCAATTTTCGCAATTTGAATAAAATGTATAAATTAATTAACCCTTATTATTCAAGGATAACAAAAAAGACAGATGAAGTAAGTGAAAAATAAAGGTTTCCATTTCCCTTTTCGTTACCTCAGACATATGATTTCAATGTAGTGAAGCTGTTGAGAAAGAAGTCCTGGACACATCCAGGAACGTGAACCTTATCGCATTGCTGCCACTTCTCTAGTTTTATCTCTAGAGACTTCAAGTTAGGAAATGACAACCGATTGTCATCCAGCATGAAAGGAAACCTGGAAAGAGCCTGAGTAAGAGATGAGGAAAGGAAACCTTTGAGTCATAAATTTTTCAGCTTTAGCTTGATTTTTCATTGTGCAAGAAATATAAAGTAAAATGTCAGTAAAACATGAAATGAATCACAGCAAAAATGACTGGACTCTTAATTCAACATGGCACTATCAGGCAAACTAGGGATCCCTTTATACATCAAACGACAAAGATCAAGGACAGCTTTTAACAATGTCATTAAAATCACCCAAGTAGCCAATATCTATCTCTAGATTCTCTACATTTCTCTTCTATAAGAGGGCTTTTTTCATTTCTGTCGAACATAAAGTAGCTAATATCTATCTATAAAGGCAGATAAATGTGAATGCATAAAGTAACAAAAGACAATTAACAAATTTCTATGTTGCCTAGCCAAGGAAATGGTGAAGAAAATCAAAGCCAAGAATTTCACTAACCAATAGCCGATACCCACCGTTTGTGTTTAACAAGGATTTTCAAGAAAAGAAATGGATGAATGTGAATAAAATATAGAGCCATAGACATGGTATAAGAAAATGAATTAATATCATGTGCTCATTTAGATTAGTAAAGGCACCTACATTGTTGCCTGAAGGAATAATAAAATTTTTTAACTTGGGTTTATTTATTCAATTCCCCAATATTCAGATGTCTTTTAAAATTTCATTTTCTTGAAATTTTACATAAATCAAACATGGCATAAATGAACATGATGGTAGAGAATCTAAAATAAGAAAATAGATTGTGAAATCCCAAAGCATAACATGCTTAGGCATGCCCTTTTACCAAAAACCAAAACTAAAACAAGAAGAATTAGAAAATAAACTTCCATATTTTTGTCAAATTTTACATGACTTAACAGCACAAGACAACAAATGAAACTGTCATGGAAAATATCTCCCCACTCAATTATCCTATTCTTCAGGCGAGTTCCTTAAATGCTTTGACATAGCAGTATGAGGGGTGATGGGAAATGCACAGGGAATCTATTCAAAGGAAATAAGTTAGCATTAAGATAATGAAAGGGTAACACCACAGATGCTATAAGCCTGTAACCTTTAGTTTTCTTATTTCACTTTGTCCCCTCTTTAGCACCATTTCCGAGCAAAATTGAGAAAGGCAGTAAATAAATGGGAAATGCCATGCTACATTATTCTAAGAGTAAAGAATAAGATTACATCATATCATAATACACATAATGACCAACACACATAAATGGACAAAAGGTAAAAGATCATCAGACTGTAGTATATAAAATCAGCCATCAGTAATCACATATGGGAACACTGAGTATATTGAATGGCAGAATAAAAGAACTTACCCCAACTGTTTTCCAGGATAATGTGACAGATTTTGCCTGATGAAACTTGATAAGAGTGTTGATACAATGAAGAACATATTCACGATATTTATCAAAATGCATATCATCCTCTTTGTCTTCCTCATCTCCTTCACAGTATCCATAGAGGTAACAATTATATATATCAAAATAGGCATGATCAATAGATGCAAGGTCATCAGCAAATGAGCACACTATCGGAGCAGAGGAACAATACTGAAAACTCATGAGCCCAGGAGCATCAATCACAACCTTGCGTGCATCATATTCATTTCCCCAATCAGACCAACGAAAAGAAAGTTCCAACCTTTTCAGCTTTGGAGCATTAATAAATAAAGTCTTATCCTCCCCAAAATGAATATGAGTAAGTTTCAAACTTTCAAGTAATGGGCAACCGGAGAAGTCCCCAGGATTGAAGGATTTTTGGGTCATGGAGAAGCCATGAAGATGTAAAGACTTTAAAGCTGGTAAAGCAAGAAACTTGGGCAATTCTATGGTATCACCTCGATCATCATGCAGTTCCAGAGCTGTTAGTGATTCACAAGAATAGAATCTTTGAGGCAACACAAAATTCCAAACAGAGCCCGACTGAATGGTGAGTTGTTGGACATTGTGATCAAAAGCATAAGCAGTCAATCCATCTACAATAGAAGCATATCTCTCAGATTCATAAGATTGGAAGCAAACCTTAACAAGGTCAGTATGGCAACGCCGATATAGAAATTGGGTGATGAAACCGCTGAGACACGCAATCTTGGCATCTTCATGTCGACGGCGACCACCTTTGAAAGGGAAAGTTGTGTGATTGAAGTCGAGGTAAGGAAGAGATTTCCAGAGGTACTTCCATCTCTTAGATAGAACACAAGTTTGAACTGCAAATTTGGTGTTCATGAAAGACATGATTCTATGGAGAATTTCATCACTTAAACGGCTAATTCTGTCCGCTACTTCTTCTCCCTCCCTGTTCTTCTTCCTCGATTCTTCATAGGATGACCTCATATCTCGCTCACTCTGTTTCTCAGAGAGCTCTTGGGTTTTGGGGTTTTAACTTTCTTTAACGATAGGGCAAATCTTTAAGAGGGAGATTATATATGTTCGGATATGGAATTGCCTTAATTTTTTAGTACAAAACATAAACATTCTCTTTTTTAATTTTCCCCTTTTCTGCCTAAACATTCTCATTGAAAAAAATGAAAAAATTATGGAGTACTAAATTATTTTATTTTAAGCTCGAAATTCAGTATTGGGTATTTTGTATATGATGTTTGGGCCGCTTATAGAAGGCACTTTGATGTTGAAATGCCATGAAGGGTAGACAGGGTTGGGCTTGGCCACCCTTAATAAGATCATCACCAAGTCTTCCACAATCACAAGTGCCATTTCAAGTGAATTTGCAGAGGCTACCTAAAGTATTTTAGAATATATAAAATCTACATAAATAAATTATTGGATTTCTATCAAACTATTGGATGCTTAATCCAATATTGTATTTCTATAATTAAAGTCTAAACAAAATTCCCTGCAAAATGGCCTTTCTTTACCCATTTCACCATCACAAACCTTAAGGCTCTCAAAAGAGAGAGGATTAGCTATCATATATATACATATACATTCAACTAAGAGAACCTGGTCATGAATGTCTTTGCAAGTAGTTTTAATGTTCTATATCTAACAAGACCAAATCTCAAAACTATCCTGCCTGAAACATAATCCAAGATACGTGCCATGGAACCATGGTACATATCTCATCACAAAAACCCAAAGAGATATACACAGCCATAATTTAGGATTAGCTCCATGTACGTAACAAAAACACCAAGGACCAGAAGATTTGACAATTAGTTGTAGAGGGACTTTACAAATGCCAAGATTCCGACTCCTACACGTGCCACAAGCTGCAACTTTGTTATCTATATCTAGGAAATCAATTACAAAAGAAAGATCATAAGAAAAGTCTGATTTCCAAATTTCGATTCAAATGTACATATGCATTAACCATTAAAGGATCAAAGAACATAGACGTGTAAAAGAAAGGTTTTCATATTCCTTTGCATTACCTGCGCTGACAACATCTCAACTTTTTGAAGATTGACAAAATCTCAACTTAGTGGAACTAGTGAGAAAGAAGTTCAGCACACATCCAGGCATTTCAATCGCATTGCATGACCGTTGAACTTTTATCTTCAGATACTTTAAATTAGAAAATGTCAACCGATTCTCTACCAGCAAGGAGGGAAACCTGGCAAGAGCCTTGAAACATAAAAAAACATTTATAATAAGAGATAAGAATAGGAAATCCTTGAGAAAAGCAGCTCATATTTTTTTAGTTGTAGCTTGATCTTTCATTGTACAAGAGTATCAAGTTAACATTACCAGAAAAAGATGAAATGGATACAGATAGAGTTTTTGTTCAACATGCAGTATCAATCAAACTAGGAACTGTATACATCAAATTAAGACAAAGATCAAAATAACATTTTTATAAAGAAGCAACCAAAGACACTACTCACTAGTGTACCTAATATCTATCCAAATATACATCTTCTCATTATTAACCCTGCAAGAGACCATTCATCTCTGTTTAATGACCTTGACATTGATGATTTCTTCCAGCTCTATCTAGTGTTCCTTTTGTGAAGGCAAGTTACTTCTTTGAATTATCTGGCATGGCAGATAGTATAAACACTTATAATAGATGATGAGAAATGGAAATTTAGTAGGGCATCTATTAGGGAAAAAAACAAAGAAGAAAGAAATGAGTCAGAATGCTCCGTTATTCTTTTAGGATAATGAATCCTGGTCCTCATAGATGCTGTAACATTTATTTTTGCTATTTATTATTATTTCAATTTGTCATCTCTTTAGTATCAATTTCTGAGCAAGTGATGAAAAGAAAGAATGAAAGAATAAGATTACATCATATCATTATACATAAAAGGAACTAAACACATAAGGGATTGGTAGAGGGTTTTGCAAATTCCTTTTTGGCTTGACTTTTCCTTTCAATGCAACTCTATAATGATTAAAAAAGAGATTACAGCAAACAGATCATCACCCCAAATCAGTCATCACTTATCACATATAGGAAGAATAGGTTCTATAAAATGGCAGAACGAGTTAAAAGAACATACCTGAACAGTTGCCAATGATAATGTGATAGATTCTGCATGACGAAACTCCTTAAAAGTGTTGATCAAACCAAGAACATCCATCTTAACAACCACTGGGTAGATTTCCAACCGATTATATATATCAAAACACACATCATCAATAGAACCAAGGTCATCAGATGAACACACTATTGGAAAATAACCACAATACTGAAATGTCATGAGCCCAGGAGCATCAATTACAACTTTGAATCCACTGCATCCATCATTCCTATTAACAGAAAGTTCCAACCTTTTCAGATTAGGACCATTAACAAATAAAGTTTTATCATCCCCACAACGAATGTCAATAAGTTTCAAACTTTCAAGGTTTGGGCAACCTGAGAAATTCCTTGGATTGTACCAATTTTCGGTCATCTCTAACCCCCAAAGATGCAAAGACTTTAAAGCTGGCAAAACCAGAAATTTGGGTAGTTTAACTAGCTTAGCATGCGCATCAAATTTTTCCAGTGACTGACAAAAATGGAAACTCTCAGGTAACACAACAATGTCCGAATGATATTCCGACTGAATGGTAAGTTGTTGGACATTGTGATCAACGGCATAAGCAATCAACCCTTCTACGGCAAGAGCAGAGAAATTGTAGATAAAGGACTTAGGAGGTTGGAAGCAAACCTTAACGAGGTCAGTGTGGTGACGCCGGAAAAGCACTTGGGTGATGAAATTTTCGAAAGAATTCAACAAGGGATCTCCTTTTTCTCGGTCTAGCTTTCGATCCCCTTCGAATGGGAAAGTGTTGGACTTGAAGTCAAGGAAAGGAAGAGATTTCCAGAGGGACTTCCATCTCTTTGACAAGACACAAGTTTGAACGGCATATTTTGTGTTCATGAAGGACATGACTCTATGGAGAATTCCATCGCTTAAACGGCTGATTCTGTCTTCTGCTTCCGCTTTCGCTCTTTCGTTCTTCTTCTGCTTCTTCTTTCTTTTTCTTCCTCGATTCAATCCTTCATCGCTCGGCGACATTTCCCCTTCAAGAGGCTAAGAGCTTAGATGTTGTTGGGGTTCAATTCTGGTTCTGGGTTTCTTTCTTTTCCTTGTTTTGATTTATAAATGGGTTCTGGTTTTTGTGGTCTAAGGGTTTGTGGTTACAATTGGGTGAAGAATGTGAACGATCTGAGGGGATTTTGCTTAATCATATATATTCACTTTTTTTTCTTTTTCTTGTAGGTGAAAATATTCACTTTATATTTCTAGTATGAATGAAATAGTCATTTTTTTTTAACAAATACAAAAAAAAATTTAACAAATACAATAATTGTTTTATTATTTATGGAAATTAATAGCCTTTGAAATTGTAAAATTTTGTTTTTGTTTCACGATTTAAAAAGTAAAATAATTTCTTTAAAATATATAACAAAAAAGTAATTATCTTTTTCATATAAAAATATTACTGTGTAATTATTTGAATATTACCACCTTTTTTTAGGAATAAAATTTAATTTGATTGAATTGTTGAAATCGGGATCACAAATGTTAGGAGGTAAGCTCCGACACAAAATCAACACCTATGTACCAATTTATGTGCTAAATTAGCTTCCCTAAGAACATGTACCTACTACAGAACAATAATCAAATAAAGAAACTAGTTCCCGAATTTCGTAGATTAGACATCCGCCCTCCCACCACACCTGACAATTCTTCATAATCTCCAATACTGCGATCAAACAGTCACTTTCGAAAATGCAGTTTTTTTAAGTCGTGTTCCAATACTAATTCAAAACCAAAAAGGATAACATGAACTTCAACATAAAGGGGGCTGAAAACAAAGCTCAATTCACTAGAAGCGCTGACAATGATCTCGCCTCACTATCTCTAACAACAACCCCTAGAACCGCTTCTTTCGTAGTAGAACAAAATGAAGCCACTCATCAACACAATTACCAATCCAAGGAGCAACTAGCTCCCAAACGCGACTGCTAAATGGGCACCTAAAGAAAACATAGGAAATAGTTTCATCTTGAGACCCACAAACTACACACTGGCCATCATTTTCCAATCCACGTTGCTGTAAATTGAGCTTAAATATTGGCAATACATTCCAAACTAAACGCCAGAAAAAGTAGTTTATCTTTGGTGGAATATTTGAACTCCAAATTCAGACTCCAAAATTGCCTTTGCTCGTCATCAATATGAACATCAAAACCCAATAGCTTCCTAAACCGAGAAATTACCCATTGGGGCTGCATTCCAAATCAGGCTATCCGGTCGCGGCATACGAGGAATTGGTAAACACATTATTCGACCAACATCCTCTTCAACTACTACCTCTAGTAATTTGTCAATACGTCATTGCCTCTCATCAAAATCCATCATATCCGAGACCTTCACAAAAAAGAGGCACTGTGGCCTGGGATTGGAACAAGGAAGAGCTTCCAGCCAATTTCCATGCCAAAAATCAACATCACCACATCCAATTCGTCATCTTGAACCTGCTACAATCACCTTGCGACCATCTAAAAGACTTCTCTAGATGAAAGACGGATTATGTCCCAGTGAAGTATTAAAGAAATCCCCAATTGGAAAATTCTAATTTCTGACTATTGTTTCCATTCTTTTGTCAATGAATATTCACATCTATAAGGTCTCCAGATGAAAGACGGATTATGTCCCGATGAAGTATTAAAGAAATCCCCAGTTGGAAAATTCTAATTTTTAACTATTGTTTCCATTCTTTTGTCAATGAATATTCACATCTATAAGGTAGTGACAATGACAAATCATTTAAAAAAAAAACTATTACGCACCCAAGTTGTTAGCTCAATTAATGAGTGCACTGTGTCTGAACCATGAGATCCTGGGTTGAAGTTCCAAAGCGTTAACCCAGCTCGAACAATGTTAACTTGTAAATATATAAAAAAAAAAAGCCGCATAACATGTTTGGGCATATAAGAAAATATTCTAATTGTAACGAGATTTCTTATACCTAAAAAAATACAAACTATTACATGTCCATGATTGATACACAATAGAATGTAATTCTGTCGAGCTTTCTTTTTTTTTTTTTTTATATAATCAAAATTAATACTAATAGCTTAGCATTACAGTATTTTCATTTCCAAGCCTATATAGAATTGAATCAATCCTCTAAACCTCTTGATAATATATACTACATATTATTTGAAACACCTAATGAAATTACTCAACGCCCCTTTTATTCGAAACACCTAATGAAATTACTCAATGCCCCTTTTAAGGATCGATGAGGAGGCTTGGTTTGAACTTTTTTTTGTCCTTTTCTGTCTTTTCTCACTTGGTTAATTACCAAAAAGTACCATTCATATTAGCATTATTGCTTGAATGAATTTACTATTTGATCCTATGTTTGGGTCAATGAGGGGTTAGATTATTAAACATTTTAGTCTTTCCACCGAGCAAATTACTTTAAGGCCCTAAACTTTGGTTAATGTTGAGATGAATAACTCTACTTTTTGGTCTTTTGCCAAAGATGAATGTGAACACAATTAATTGTGGTTTTAAAAGCATGTTTATCCCATAAATGCAATATTGAAATTTTTTTTATAGAAAATGCATTATTATACATTTCATGTTCAAATAAAATGATTATATAGTCTTATTTTTCAAAAAAAAAATGATTATAGTATTATAAATTCATGGAATGATGGTTTTTTCTTATATTGCAATATATCCTTTTATCTTTATTCAATAAGTTAAGCGATAACAACTCTAAAAAAGGGGAAACAGTAGACACTAACTACAAAAACTTTTATTTTCAATAACAGCATGTTTTAAGGCACTATTATTTTACTTTGCTAGATTAGTTCTTCAATTATAAGATCTGCTCCAAATATCGAATTTGCTAACCACCTACTCACATATATTATAAGAACCGAGTAAAAAAAAAAACTCTATAACTAAAATAATTTACTAGCCACAAATCAACAATGCTCGACGCGCCAGCGTGAGCCGATCAACTTGTGTAATAGTAATCAATAACATGAATAATCAATAATAACAAATTAATGAATAATCAATAATCTATTCTCTCAGTACCAAAAAAGGGTCTATCTAACTACTTGAGTTTGCCAGGATTTAGGCAGAATTAACATGAATGGGAAGGTTGTAAAAAATGGAAGGATGGGCGACCCTTCATAAACGGGTGAAGAAAATTCTGCTAACTAATAATAAAGCAGTGACTTTACAGCTCAAATGCCATTTTCTAATGCAAAAGGAGTACAAGCAAAGCACAAGAAAATTCAAATCCTTCACCGGCCATGAAACATGCCGAAGACATATATATAGACACGTTCATTACCTCATAATGTTCCAGTATACCAATTTTTAAACTTTAAGTTTGCATTCAACTTGTTAATTGTAGGACTTATGTTCTTGATTTCAGCCTGATTGTAGCAGTAAGCAATTCTAAGATACTTTCAAGTTTAACTACACTACAAAGTGATTAACTTTTTTTTTTCTTGATTAATCCAAGGTGTACCGGAAGCATGAAGATTAAAGTCCTTCCAATAAATATGCTTTTGGGAGATTGATTAATCACTTGCAGCCTTTTCTAATTTGGACCATCTCATTAAGAGACTTGATATAAGACACAGGACAAGGCAAGGCCAGAGTAGATAAAAATAAAATCACCTGCAAAAAGGACCCATTTTTGAATTATTTTTTATACTCTGACTTGTTTGGTGCCAAAAAAGAAAAATACCCATTTTCACCCTGACTAAGCTTAAGGGGTCTAGCGAATAGCTATCATATATTCAAATGAAGTAATTAAGAAAACCCGGTCATCAATTCTTTGCAAGAAATTACCATAAATTGTAAAAGTGTCAATACAATTGGTCTCATATTGCACAATTGTGCCTGAAAAATGCTCCAAGAGTTCCACATTTCCACCATTAATTTAGGGATGAAAAGACAGATGTTTTCATACCCTTCTTTTACTACCTTCACACACAAATTCCAACCTAGTGGAGCTGTTAAGAAAGAAATTAAGGACACATCCAGGTACTTTAACCTCATTCAGCAGCCAATATTGTAGATCTATCTTTAGCTGCTTTAAATTAGCAAATGACACCCGATTCTCATCCAGCAAGGAAGGAAACATTGCAAGAACCTAATTGATCGACAACATTAAAAAACAATGACTCATGAATTGGAGTTTAAAGAACTACTTGATTGTATATAAAATGACAGAATTGAGTTTAAAGAACTAGTTACCTTGATTGTGCCCCAGGATAATGTGAGAGATTTTGCATTACGAAACTTCTCCAAAGTGTTGATCCAATGAACAACATATTCGCGACATTTGGGGTCTTCTTCGTCTTCATAGATGCACATATTAAAATAGGCATCATCAATGGAAGCAAGGTCAACATCAAATGAACACACTGAAGGAGTAATTAGAGCACAATAATGAAAAGTCCTGAGATCGGGAGCATCAATCACAACCTTGCCTCTGTAATAACCCTCACAGCGGAATCCCAACCTTTTCAGCTTAGGTGCATCAATAAACAAAGTCCTATTTTCCCCCATATGTAATATACTATCAAGTTTCAAAGTTTCAAGATTTGGGCAACCTGACAAATTCAGGTCTTTTTCGTTCAATAAGACCTGATCAAGATGCAAAGACTTAAGAGATGGTAAAGCCAAATTGCTTAATTTCATGCGAATATAATTACTATTATTCAATTGGATAACCGTTAATGATTTACAAGTGTAAAAGCTCTGAGGCAATATGAGATGTAGGGAGTCCCAATAATCATAGTCTACATTCAAAATGAGTTGTTGGAGATTATGATCAACAGCATAAGCAATCAACCCTTCTATAATAGAAAAATATAGCTTACTATCAGAAAGAGATTGGAAGCAAAGCTTAACAAGATCAGTTTGGTGACGCCGAAAAAGCACTTGGATCATGAAATTGTTGAGAGAATTGATCTTGGGTTCGTTTTCCCATCGATCAAGTCCACCTTGGAATGGAAAAGTTGAGTAGTTGAAGTCAAGGAAAGGAAGAGATTTCCAGAGGGACTTCCATCTCTTGGACAAAACACAAGTTTGAACTGCATATTTTGTGTTCATGAAAGACATGATCTCATGGATTACTTCATCTGTCAAACTGCTGATTCTGTCTATCCTGTTCTTGCAAACTCTGGAAGACCGTTTCTTCTTCGTCGACATATTCACTCCGGAAGAGGTTTCGAGGTCCTTTTGGAAAAGATGTGGGTTTAGGGTTTTATAAAGAGGATTGTTTTGTGGAGATTTTGATATGAAAAATATAAATATATAAAAGGTATTTTTATTAATGAAAAATAAATAATGGAGTAATAATTTTTTTTTTGTACGAAACCCTTCAGTTCCACTCAATCCAACATAGGTACTGTAAATAATTTTTAATTGTATATTTAAAATAAAAAAAAGACAAAAAAAATGAGAGATAGAGATCATTCTTAATTAATTGTCTTAGCCTAGAAACCCTAGCCGCTCCCACCCTCCATCTCCCTCAACCTCCTCCCTCCAAAAATTTTTGTTTCCTCCTCCTCCTCCCGACTCTTTTGTCAAGGGGGAGGAGGAGTCTGATTTTTTTTACTTTTATTTTAGGATAAAGTCTCCAGATCTATTGATCTGTTGGGTTTAGTCGGTTTCTTGAGTCAGTTTAGTTTGTTCAAGTCAGTTAGTTTGCGTCTGAGTCTAACTTTTGTCCAGTTTTTAGTTTGCAATAGATTGAAAACAGTTTGCCTTGTCGGGATGGTTTTTCTTTCTGATCAAAGGGTGGATGCTGATGATCCTCGAATCAGTCACTTTTTTTATCGTTGTTGAAAGCTTTTTCTTGGATTCACCGAGAAGCAAAAGCGATGGAGTGGTGGACATGCGAAGATCTATGAAGAAGGTTCGAGACTCCATATAATCATCAAGACGACTCATCTGATCACGGAGCAAGACCTAGATCTAGATCTAAGACAGGAGCATTCTTCTTAATTTATTGTAATTATGATTACTATTTTTGTAATTTCATTTTCATAAATGAAAATTACAATTTTTCTTAAAAAAAAAAAAATGTCTTAGCCTCAGCAATCATATAAATCCATTGGTGATTAGTACAGGCTGATCTAAACTAGGAGTATTAATTAAATTTGATTATAGCTTTGTGCCTTGTGAAGGTGTAAGAAATTAAAACAATTTCTTTTTTTGGTATCCCATCCGGTGACTAATCCGGATCCGATCCGCTCGCGCACCTGGTTACAATGGGTGAGTCTCCCAACATGGATTAAAACAATTTCTTGATTACACTAATATGCAGAATCTTAGCTTACACAAAACCATTGCCAACAATGAAAAAAATTACATTAATATGAAGGCTGACCTTTATGGAAGAGTTGGCTGTCTCTAAAAATTCATATGTAAATATATACTCCAAATCTCTGTAACAGAGACAGATGTTAGTTTGTAGCAAAAAAGAGACAGATGTTAGTTTTAACCCTTAACCGCTCTAACTAATTTTCTAGTTCTCCTTTTCTGCTTACCAGTAGAAATAGTCTAATAAACAACTAGAGCTGTGATATTATATGCATCAAAACTTAAGCCAACAAAAAATAGGTAGAAATGTCAGAGATGAAAGTCTAAAATCGATCCTGTTAATTAAAACCCTAGGATGATGAGTTAAAACAACAGAATGTGAAAATGTCAAACACAAGTTGTTATGTTGAAAACAAAGAAACAGGGCGATTGTGTACATTTTACCAATTCAAGCACAAGATGTTTTAAACTTAGAAGTCTTCACAATTTTGGAACTCAAATATGTCTTTAGTCTAAAATATATAATATGAAGCAGTAAGAGCCTTTTCCACCAGAAGCACCAATATACTTGTTATGGCAGACAATCATGAGATTTCCACTACATTAGTTTCTTCCGAATTCCATAGCAGGACTACAAGTCACAGAATTAAGAACATTTAATACATGAAGACAGAAAGGGAAGCACCTTAAGCTCCTGGAAGATGTACCAACATCCACAAATTGGGATGAAATGCCACACAAGACCTTTCCTAAATAAAGGTAGAACTCAGCTTTATAAATCTTCCAATCTATAAGCATAAAGTAAGGACACCTACAGCTACAGGTAGCTGAAAACAACAGAACATCCCAATATATAACAGGAGAGCAGAACATTATTCAGCACTGCAAGCACAATAGTAATACTATTTAGCATCTTCTAACCTGCATGTATCCAACATTTTCCTCACTAAGACCAATTACTCCAACCAAAATCAGATGGCAGGAATTTAAAGCTATAATTAATCCCCTGCAGGAAGGAATAGCTATTATTATACATTTAACTAGCAAACAGCAAACAGGCTATGCTCTGCTCTGTATACTAATGAGACCAAATCTCTAAACAGAGTCGATTGTATCTCGTCTAAGATTATCCGAGATACTGCGATGAAGCTGTGGTACATATCTAAAAGTTTTCAACAAGATATACATAAATAAAATACCTACAGTTCCTCCACCTTCAAGATTAGCTTCATAATAAAGAAAACACCAAGGACCAAATGATTGACAATTTGTTTAACAGGGACTTTACAAATCCCATAGTTCCTGATCCCCACATGCCCACAGGCTGCTACTGTGTTATCTACAATACCTAAGAAATTTAATTACAAAACAAAGCTTGTAAGAAAAACCAATTTCCACATTTTGATCAGTTAATATACCTTAACCATTAAAGGATAATAGGACAGCTAAATAAGTGTTAAAAAGAAAAATGGTTTACATATCCCTTCAATTACATTAACACCGTTAATTTCAACATAGTGAAGCTGTTGAGAAAGAAGTTCAGTACACATCCTGGTATGTCAACATCATCAATATCTGACTGCCCATCTATCTTTAGACGCTTCAAATTAGGAAATGGCAGCCGATTCTCATCCAGCAAGGAAGGAAACAAGGAAAGAGCCTTAAGACATGAAAACAATATGTAAGTGATTAGAAAAATGGAAACCTTTGAGAAAATTAACTCATAATTTTTTACAGTTTTAGCTTGATCTTTCATTGTGCAAGAGGTATCAAGTAAACATGCCCAGCAAAACATTAATTGAATCACAGCAGAGAAAAATGGACTTTTAGTTCAACAAGCAGTCTCAGGCAAACAGAGTTTATACGTCAACTGACAAAGATCAAGGACAATTTTTTGACAAAGAAGTCATTAAAGACAGTAGCGTAGCTAATATCTATCTGACTACCTCGACATTCATCTTCATATTAAATATAAGATGCCTTTCATCTCTGTCTAAAAATATTAAAAAGTCCATAAATGAGAATGCATAAAGTATGAAGAGACGGTAAATAGTTCTCTCTATTGCCTTAAAATGCATAAGATGCCCTTTCATCTCTGTCTAAAAATATTAAAAAGTCCATAAATGAGAATGCATAAAGTATAAAAGGACAACAGTTCTCTGTAATAGTGAAGAAGATCAAAAGATGTATCTCATTGTGAAATCCATGGCATAATGTATCTCATTTGTAAGCATGCTCTTTTGCGAAACAAAAAGGAAAACAAGTAGAAGGAAAATGAACTTACAAACTTTTTGTCAAATTTTACATGACTTAAGAGCATGAGTTCTTCCTATCACAGATGAAGGCAGGATTATTGTCATTTCATGACAGGACCCTTGTCCCTTTATGACAATTATAATTTATGCATCAAACAACAAAGATCAAGGATCATTGGTAACAAAATTAAGAGTTTATTTTTGTGCAGGCGAGTTCCTTTCTTAAATTATTGACATGGAAGTACAGGGGTGATAAGAAATGGAAATTTAGTAGGGAATCTATTTGAAGTAAATGAGTTAGCATGGTTTCTGTTATAATGAAAGGATACCATAATAGATGTTGTGCATTTAGGTTTCTTAATTCATTTTGGCCTCTCTTTAGTATCAATTTCCATAAGAATGAAAGTAAAAGGAAAAGGGTGGTGGGGACAATATGCATATACCGCATTCTTAAGAATAAGATTACATCATATATTATATGAAATGAACAACACACAAACAAATGGGTGGGAGATTTTAGAAAGCCATCTTGGTTTGACTTTGTTTTTCACTGCAAGTCAGCAACCCATAACAGTTAATAGAAAGTAATCACAATGTAGTATATAAAATCAATCATCACTTTACACATATCAGGACAATTAATAATAGAATATGACAGAATGAGTTAAAAGAACTTACCCTTACTGTGTCCCATGGTAATGTGAGAGATTTTGCATGGCGAAACTTCTTAAAAGTGTTGATGCAATGTAGAACATACTCCCTATATTGATCAAAAGGCATATCAAACCATTCGTCTTCTTCCTCGTCTTCATCGTATCCCCAGGGGTAACGATTATACATAGAAAAATATACATCATCAATGAAAGCAAGGTCACCAAATGAGCACAGTACAGTGTGATTAGCATGATAGCGGAGAGTCTTGAGCTCGGGAGCATCAATCACAACCTTGAAATCATGACCCCTATTTAAATAACCGTAGACAGAAAGTTCCAACCTTTTCAGCTTAGGAGCATTTATACATAAAGTCTTATCCTCCCCAAAATTAATATTTGTAAGTTTCAAAGTTTCGAGATTTGGGCATGTGGAGAAGTCCCCAGGTTTGAAGCACATCTTGGTCATAGAGAACCGATCAAGATGCAAAGATTTTAGAGGTGGTAAAGCCAGAAATTTGGGTAATGTTATGCTATCACGTCCAAAATTAATCACTTTGAGAGCTGTTAGTGATTTACAAGTATAGAAGCTTTCAGGCATCACAAAGTTCCATAGATATTTTGCCTCAATGTTGAATTATTGGACATTGTGATCAACGGCATAAGCAATCACCCCTTGTGCAACAAAACAATACGGCTTAGATTCATTATAATGATAGAAGCTAACCTAATAAGATCGGTGTGGTGACGCCGGAGAAGCACTTGGGTGATGAAATCGTTGAAAGAAATAAGAATGGGAAATCTTCCTAGGGTTGGGTTTGGGGCGTTTGGGTCCTCTTTGAATGGGAAATTTTGGAGGTTGAAATCAAGGTAAGGAAGAGATTTCCAGAGGTACTTCCATCTCTTGGACAAGACACAAGTTTGAACTGCAAATTTTGTGTTCATGAAGGACATGATTAAGTGGAGAAGTTCATCGCTTAAACTACTGATTCTGTCTCCTTCTTCTTCAGCTTCTCTGCTGTTATTGTTGTTTCTCGAAGACCGCTTCCTCGCCCCACTGGTTGGATCCAATTCTTCATCCCTTGACGACATCCCCTGAAGATTGAAGATTGGGGTTTGGGCTTTTCTTTTCTTTTCTTTTAAGATTTTTTTTTTTTTTTTTATAACGAGGTCTAGGATTGATTGGGTGAAAATGTTTATGTTCTTTTGGTCAGAAAAAAATGAAAAATGTTTATACAATAGCAGTAGTAATTTTTATTTTGGCCAAAGCAGTAATAAACTAATAATTTTCTTTATATGTACCAAAAACTGAAATTACCTGGAATTCTAAAAAAAAAAAACTGAAATTACCTTTTTTTTCATCAGCGAAACGAAAAGAAATTACTTTACTTTTCATTGTAAAACAATCTTCCTTAACCAAAAAAAAGTTGTACTCTTATCCATAAAGAGTAACTATAGAATATAACAAGACACAGTGCACACATTAAGTGAGTAGTTTTTTGTAGTTTTTTTTTAAATGGGTAGTTTTTTTAAAATGATATAAATAAAATTTAAGTGCTTTTTTTTTTGAGAAAATCAAGTAAACTTGAATTATGTTATAAGGAGAGTTACACAACGCATGGGGGTAGATCCCCATACCAGATAAAGTATGTACCCTCACTAAATTTAAGTTGGGCAATATTATGAGCAACAACATTATTTGATCTACTAATATTATGGGCAATATTCACCTTTACATTAATTCCTGAAGGAGGAGACCACTGAGTTGGCAATCTGGTTCTCAACACCGGAGATGGATGGCTGGAAATTCAGAAAGATATGTATTGACGCGATTCACCAGGGCAAATGGTAACAAACATTTCTGATCAAAATGGCAGGAATTGCGATTAGACCACAACATCCATAAAGCTAACATAATTTTTGAGAGGCGGTGCAGATTGCAGGCTTTGGAGAAGATGTCAGGCCAAAGTGAGGTTCCTTGCCAATTCGCAACAAATTGGAGAAGCCAAGGACAACATAAACGCCACACCATCTGGCTAAAGGGGCAGTGGAAAAAAGTATGTAGTAGTGAATTCTCTACTCCATTATAGACATCACAGTTGATCTCAATATCAATCCCTCTGTTTTTCAAAATTTGCTTCCCTGGAATAATTCCCCAAACCAGTCTCCAGATGAAGAATTTCACTTTCGGTTGGACCTCGGCTTGCCAAATCATCCTCCAAATAGGAGGCCGGGTATCAATTAAGGGATTATCTCTACCAAGCAATTTTCGAGCAACAAAATATCCAGATTTGACAGAATACATACCAACATCAGAATAGTTCCAAATAATCTTATCCTCCATGTAATTCAATGGTAGTGGAAGAGACAAGATATGATCTACATCTTCTGCAATAAAAAGCTCTTCTAAGAGGGGAATGTTCCATTGTCTATTAGTAGTGATCAAATCAGAGACAAAAAAAGGCTGAGGAAGGACCCCTGGCTTCGGTGTAGGTAGGAAAGTTGGACCTTTATTGAGTGATCGAGCCAAAAACAACCCTATTTTTATGGCTATTTTATTATGTTTTTGGATCAATTTATGCTTAAATATATGTTATTTTGTTAATATTTGTGATTTGAGTCTTTATGAGATGTGAAATTGATAATTTGATAATTTTCACTAGTTTTGGAGCTATTTTGATGTCTTTTTACACAGATATGAGCAAAGTAATTTTAAGTATAGATTTGGAGATTCGAAGTTCGTGTTTGAAGACTTATTGAAGACAATTTGAAGATTTGAAGACCATTGAAGATTTGAAGACCATTGAAGAATAATTTCAAGAGCAAGAATTGAAGAATGGAGCTTTAATTGCGAAGGATTGAAGACAAGCCATGAATAAGCCTGGAAGCTAAGGAATTTTGGATATTTAATATGGGAAAATACTCAGCCCATATAATTATTAATTGGAATTAAAATCCCAATTAATGACTCCTAAATTCAAGGAAATATCCAAAATCTCGTAGATTCCCGATTCTAGTCCTAACAGGATTAGGATTTAGGCGCAGTTTTGGTAGAAAAATCATAACTTTCTGCTCAGACCTCCGTTTGAAACCCATGAGTACTCGTTGGAAAGCTAACTCCGAGATCTACAACTTTCCTTTGAAGTCCAAGACCCAGTTCTGCCGTTTTCAAGTCCAAAAATGACGTCGAAGTCCCTGCACGAATTCAGCAAAATTTCAGGATCCTATTTTGGCTTGGATTCTACTCTAGGATGATTTTTATTCTAACTTCGAGTCTAAGTTAGACTCAAAACCGACTTAGACCCTTTTCCAAGTTAGGATTGGATTTTCTAGGATTATTTCCACTATAAATAGCCACCTTAGGTCTAGGTTTTTGATGTATTTAGATCTAGAGATTTTATTTTGAAGAATTGTTGAAGATTTGGAGGAGTTTGCCCTAGGAGCCGTCGCCCCCTCTTCTTCCCATCCATAGATAAGTTTTTCAAATTTTCTTTGGATGCTCACTCAATTTATGAGTGAGTAATCCTTTTCTTTTCTCCAATGTAGAATTTAATTGATCTCTTGACTTATATCATGGTGAGATTTTGTGCTTTTATATGAAAATTAATTGGGTATTTCTTAATATCTCTGTATGAATTCTATGTTGCTTGTTTTGATAGATTGAAGCTAGCACTTTCTTGATAAATTAAGTAGCATTAGCTAAATTAATATCTTGAAGGATCTTCGGATTTAATTGTGAGGTAGCAATTGGAAGCGAAGGATCTTCCTTCCAAGGGATTTAAGAATCTTTGACCAATTTTTAAA